>JBAJFG010000199.1:0-199693 GCA_037903475.1 Ancylostoma caninum
TTAAAAATCGCAGTTGGCATGTTTAGCCTCAAATATGACGCAGCACCTTCGTCGAGAACGGCGAGCACTGATGGGACCGGTGGAAGGTGAAATCACGTACGACCTCATCCAGAAAAAGTACCTCTCATTCGATGACGTGAGCCACTCTCATTTGTCAAACCGCTTACAGCGAACACTGACTCTCAAGATCCGGGCAGAAAGCAGAGTTTGTTTTGGAGAGTAGAGTCAAAGCACTTGACCATCATGGAGTAGTATTCATCTAGGTTTCTTTTGCGTCAAAACAGAATTAAACGATTGTTGGTGTGAAACCCATTGATTTTCCAAAGGTGCCTTTTGAGGCATCCTCAATCCTATGGATAAAAAAATTCCGCAGATCAGGTACAGAGCTTCTGATAAAATTTCCGAGCTCACAAGGATAAAATTCCGCTCAACTGCAGGGCAGCTTATACTAGACGCCTGCATTTGATCCGCGTGCGTCTATATAATGGAGAAAAGGCTCGATCGCAGCCCTGGCGCAGCTTAGACGCAGATGTGGCGTATAAGTTCTAGGCCTCGCGGCACTTTCATCCAGGGCTAAGATTCATGAACGCGCAACCGAGTAAAACCAGGATAGCAGACCAACCTTCACACCGTGCGTCTCCTAGCACTACATAGTCCATACGATAACCAATCACGCTAACCATCATTGGTTTGCGCGGTTGTCGTTTCGTGAATCCCAGCCCAGGCTACATAGGTTTACCCATATCGCGTTTACAAGTCCACGTTAAATCGTTCTCGAACCGATGCGGGCGTCTGACGCGCAAATGACGCATGCATCTAGTATAAATTTGCCCTCAAAGGCAGTGTGTCACCTTGTCTGTCACCTTGTCTTCTTGGTTGTAAATCAATAGATATCAATAGGTAGATATCAATAGAGTTCAGACCTCCCCGTCATGCTGATTTCAACAATGTGCCAAAGAAATACATAAAAGTGACAAAAACCCTGTTTTCGGATGGCTGAAAATGCAGTTCACGGTCCTCTTGGGCGGAGCGGTCCGTGACTGTGCTGGCTGCCCACCACGGCTGCAGCGTTGGCCAACACGTCTTGACGTGTACGATCGATAAGATCAACGGCTTCATGCGTCCATTCTGCTCGACAAACTGTTCCAAATCCTGTCCCGAAAAACGTTTAAAAGACGGACTTAGAGACAGTTTTGTAACAATTTATGTGTACCGCTGGATTCAGCATGTCGAGGAGATTTAGGATCTGCTAGAAGCTCAGACACGAAAGCGAAGTGACACACTGCCTTTAAGATAAGTTGGACTGATCATAAATATTATTCACAGAGTGACAACAAAGTATTGGCCCAATTGTTTGTTATGTTGTTTTGCTTTCCATGGGAGTTTTCCTAGTTACCCATCTGGGTAAGGTAGCTACACTTGAACAACCAGAAAGGGGGACGGTTTAAATGCTCGGAGTAGCCTCATTTCTTGGAGGGGAGAGAAGTCAAACGGGCAAGATTTATGTCAAAACCTTGAAATTTTTGATTATGTATGTATGTACATAGGTGGTAGTCTCGTTATCGAAAAGAACATCTTGCGCTCCAACGTCTAAGTAAATAGAAACTGTTGCTGTTTGCTTGTGGAGAGGATTTAAAATGTCTACGCTGGTTTCATGAGCACCAGGGTTTTGACCGCAAAGCTTATCCATATTGTAGGAAAGCCAAAATCTTCCCGGGAGGTTCATAAATGTGGGCAAAAAACCAATTGAAGCACACTTGCAGCACAATACATATGCAACATACATACATATGTTCTCATCAAAAATATGTAAATTAACATCATTATCTCCACATTTCATTTCAGCAAATGGCTTTGCTAATGCAGTTGGCGAAGCGATTCCCACAGCTTGTGGAAGTATGGCAAGTCGCAACTTCCTATGAGGGACGGAGTATCTACGCCATCAGAGTACGGGTTTTCTTTTCTGTTCTCCGTTATCAATGCAGGGTTGGAGTTCCAGAGAAAATCATGCTCCCCATGCAGTGACTCTAAAACTTTTTCGCTACTTCGTTGGTTTTTTTTGAACTGATACTTGCGTAGAATTCGTCTGGGTAACTGCGCGAAACGAGCCTAAACTAACAGCGAGATTCTCTTTCTCGTCTTCCACACGGAAAGAAAGAAAACACTTTTTTCGAGGAACCCACCACGATATAAACTACATAATTGATAATTCAAGGATAAATCCGTTTAAGATTGGATATCCATCAACCGTGAAGAAGCCCATTCTCTGGATTGATGCAGGGATACATGCAAGAGAATGGATCGCACATTCTACTGCTCTTAACATAATTTGGCAGGTGAGTTGGAACGCTGTTACTTGGTCACAATGGCCGACATCATCTCAGAAGGTCCCATTTCTTTGCAGTTTGTTCACGATTCTTCATACAAGCGATTGCTCCATGAGATGGACATTATTGTGGTGCCGAATACGAATCCTGATGGGTATGAATACAGTCGCGAGACGAATAGGATGTGGAGGAAGACAAGGTAATTACGCTGGAATATTAATGAGTTGTCGTTGACCTAATCTCGAAAGGCGAAAAATGCGCCTTTTTTGTCCTGAAAATTCAGAGAAAAAATCGTTGGAACGACCGTTAACACTTTCATGTATTGTACACAATAGTCAATTGAAATCCCGGCAACAAGGTGGAGTTTTGCTTCAACTTGGCTTGGCTATGCATTCTATAGGTCTACAGGTCGCTTTTCCCCTTTTTTTTTTTCTTTCAATCTTGCGATCGAGTTCGGAAAGTTCATTGGTTTTCATAATAGTTCTTTCAACATTTCGATTCGAATTGTTGAAAGAACTATTATGAAAACCAATGAACTTTCCCTTGTTTTCCTTATCTTCTCTCATGAAGAGCGCCACCTCACATATCAAAATCAAACGCATTCCCTTAATATCTATTTAAGGAAGTATTCGCGAAAATGTCTGGTGAGAAATTCTGTTTTTAAATAAGAAGGAGTGAATCAGAAATAAACACCAAAGAGGAGCTAAAAGAAGTGTTACGCTTGATCAGCTGATTAGACTGGCTCACTCGCGTCCTGGTCCCAGTAACACCCACTCTACTACCGCCAGAGAGGGGTGAGGCCTCTTTGTAGTCAACTCCTTCAGTTACAATAAGTTCTCTTGTATAGGTTAACGTCACTGTGTTGGCACTAGGGTCATCTTTTCTCGTCTCACCACACGGTCTGACAAAGGCATTAATTGCCGAAAGCTAGCTGGAATAAACTGTGAACGGAGCTCCTCAATAAACCAAGAATTATTAATTCTGTTTTTCTTTTCTCCTGCGAGTAAAAATACGTGGAGGTGCTTCAAATGTCATCGAATTAGCGGTGGATTTGTGTTTTCAACTGTGGACAACCTTTTGGATTCCTTGGTTACAAACGACGTGGCTATTTAGCTGACATATGTTTATCTAACTCACACAGCGTACTGAAGTCACTTTAGAAGGGTGTTTATTCTGACAAGGGAAGTGCACGAAATTAAGCTGTGAATTCATGATGACACATATATGTTTCGAGAGCCTGTCCAAAATGATGTACAATTATGTACTTGGAACTTGCTAAATGGTCAAAGAAGCTCAGAAAAAGGGGTGCAGAAGCAACACACACTACAGGATTTGATCCTGTGAGCATGTCCACCAAAAGCGAGAAACTTACCTTTGCGCCATAAGCACTTGTCAATGCCATCTTGTGCTATTGCACTCGTAGAGCCCTATCATACGCGCCTGATAAAACCGCGCGTAACTCCTTACAGAGACAAAACTCAGGACCGGTGAAAACAAATTTGAAACCAGCGTCGCTAGCTACACAAGGCGGTGTACACCACGCCACAAGCCCATAGTATCCATAGTGTCCTCGCCTTGCTCCAAGTGGTATTTCTGATCTCCTGTAGACCATTTAGCAAATTTCAAGTGTACGTCGTAACATCATTTTAGACAAGCTCTTTACCCATATAGATCATGTTATGTATTAGCAGCTTTTCTTCGTGCACTTCCCTTGTTAGATTTCCCGGTTATAGCACGGCAGCCGCTGCAGAAAAAATCAGAAATTTTTTTTCTTTGATTTTCCCCCTCGCCATCTCCTTTCCATACCGCATTAGCATTTTTTTGTAAACCACCAGGCATGTGACAATGAGATCCGTTAGATAGTTCAGAGAATGGTGAAGAATATGGCTGCAATTGTTCAGCAAGGAACAAAAATAACCGTTTCTTCTTCAAGACTTCTTCTCTCGCTACCCCCTTTTTATACCACACTTGTATTTCTGTAGACCATCAGTGAGCATGGGATTCGTTAGATGTACTAGTTTGAAGGAAGGCAAAAATTATGGGACGCGAGAGCAGCCCGTTCCCAATTACCTCCCACCGTAAAGATTTTTAACTTAGAAGTCAAGGAAATTATGGCACGGCCCCAAATGGCTGCGTATCGAGAGTAGTGTATTTCTAAAAAAAAATTGAAAATTGTCATATCCATAGCGGGAATTGTGGGTAATAGTGTTGGCTAAGGGGTTAGAATCCTTCGAGTAAGTTCTGCTGTACTTCATTTTAAAAATACGTTAAACGTTAATTAAGGTCTCGGTCGTCAGCCAGCCGATTCAGCGAGCAGTGCAGTGGTGTGGACGCGAACAGGAACTACCCATTCCACTTCGGCGAAGAAGGCGTGAGCCATTGGCCTTGCCAGTAGGTCGTTGCCATATTCTCCACTACTATGGCAAACACAGCCGAATCTAACTGAACATCTGTTTTAGGGAGATCTACTGCGGCCGAGTGGCACTGAGCGAACCTGAGGTTAGCAGCTGGGCCGAGTCGTTAGCTGATTATGCTGCAATTATTGCTCAGAAAAACTTCAGGTGATGGGCTTAGCGGCAGCCATACTCGAGAAGAAGGACCAGATCCGTGGATATATAGCACTGCATTCGTTTGGGCAGGATATCCTCTACCCATGGGGACACAAAGTACATGTCTATCCTCCGGATGTTGAGGATCTGGTACGTTGCATCAGTCTAGCAGCATTCACAAACACTCGTAGACATTTCTTCTTGCACACTTGTGTCAATAGTCATGTGGTCAGAGATTGGAGGATCTTTTTCTGGATAGAACCTCTCTGGATATCCCACATAAACGAGCATCTGGCCAACCAGGGACGCGGGGTTTTAATTCTAGGGCAGAAAAATCGTAAACTAGCATTTAGTTCGGTCAGATTCACCGCTTAGTTCTTATATTTTGGAATGCCAAACATATCTAACAATTATATGCGCCCTTTACTACGGTCAGTTGAATTCTTTAAGAAAATAAATAAATATGAATAAATGAAATCCTGTAAGGCTTACACCCGAGCGGAGCCAGATATCTCGCTCGTGTGATGTTCAGCAGATATGTACACGGTATCTATACTGATAGCCAGGCTCAGAAAAAATCGTTTCTCATTGTTTTTGATTTTTCAAAATTTTCGCTATCACAACCTATTTATCACTACGGCATTCAATCTTTTACAGAAGTCAATGGCCAAAGGAATCGCAGCTGCTATACAGTCCGTGTATGGAACTCGGTATCTTGTGTCCAACAGTGCCGACGGATTGTGTAAGTTGTTCGTTACGCTGCTACACTTCTCTCAAAATTATAGCTGTCTCGGTCGCTGCTGCCGGGGCGACATTAGATTTGATACGTATCGATCGCCAGCCGACGACAGCGGCCACACCTTAGATCGATACGTACCAAAACCATTGTCGTGGCGGCTACACCGGACGAAACTACAGTCCTTGAGGAGTTTAACCGTGGCTTCTTCAGATCCAGCATCTGGAGCGGCCGACGACTGGGCGAAGAGCATCGGCATCAAGTACTCGTTCACATTCGAGCTATCTCCAACTCAATTAGAGTTCGTGTAGGTCCCATATTGAAAAAAAAGACATGTGAAACGCTTGCACATTGTCCCACAATTGTAGCCCAGGGTTCGCGTTACCCGAAGCCCATATTGCTCGAGTCGGTCGAGAAACTATGGAAGGCGTGGCTTATATGGCGAACCGATTACGAGCTGAAGAGGCGGGACGACTGCTCAACGACATCATCTCCTCGAGGCCGATACGGAGGCGGAGTCAAGGCCGAACAGGATTCGCATCTCAGCGGCACAAATGATCTGCTATTTTCGTCTTGTGAATGTTATTACTTCAGAGTATTATTTGATTGTCATTTTGTTATTTTCGAATGATTTCATAATTACTAGATCTTCGAGACTAGCTTTATTTTTTTTTTCACAGTAACAAACAGTGAGGTGACAACTTATCACAAGCATATCGATATAGTTACTGCAAAGCATGAGCATGAAAGAAATAACGCGTAAATAAATATAAACTATGATTTCTCACAATTAAATGACCTATACTACGGTCGAAACCCCGTTCCAGAGCTTTCAAAAGACAAGCCGATTGCATCCAGGATTATATGGCAACATAGAGAACCAGTCAAGGAATAACTGAAAGAATATAGACAATTGAAGAGTTAGAAGTGAAACAATTTGTACCATTACTGTTAGTACGTTGTTTAGAAAGTACCTGATACTTACATCATGACTTATCACTATTATTATTACTAACATTATTATCATGAAACATTATTATCATAATCAGTTAATTTGTTCCACTACGGTTGGCAAAAAAAAGATGGCAAAACAATCACGACGGAGAACTAGGCGAGAAGAACCTGACTTCATTTCCAGCTTTTTTTTAAAATTATCTGTTAGTCTTGCAGGATAGTTCTTTTCTATTTCTTAGAAAAATAGTCCAGCAAATTCCGACTCGACCTCCTTTGACTGCTCGAGGGTTCTGAAAATTCCATGATAAATTACAATACGAAACAATTCCTTGGAAAAGAAAGTTCAAGAAATTGAATCAGGAATGCTTGGTAGTTGCTGAAGCTTTGGAGGTTCCACAATTTCAGCAGCAAAGAGAAAAACATTACGTTGAGAAAAACCGATACAGCTGAAGACGACTTGGACCAATTGCTAAGCATTAGGTTGTTACATAAGTTTCCGCTGTTTTTGCATAGGGATTTTTGAACGCTTGTAATAAATCATTCCCGATTAGATTTTGCTTATGTCAGCAAACCTTTCTAAAGAGTATGATCTCCTGAACATTCCGGAATGTGAACCACATTTTTTCGTCTTCTTTTGAGAATGTAATCGGCTTCAAAGTGAACCCTTTAGGAATGCAAATTCGGTACCTACACTTGCACGAAGAATGATTTTAAGGTAACGTTGCACGAGGCTAACCAAATTTGGGTGGGATAATCTTGAGGCCATTCTTACTCTCCCTGTTACTTTCACTCGGCATTTTATTGTGGAGCGGTCCCAAGCACTAGAACCAAATTTGGTAGCCCAAAATTTTGAATATGCGGTTTTTGTCTCTAGACTTGCACCGAATTGAACTGGTTTTTCCTCTACTTTGACTAGGAACATCAACAGTTTGCGGCCACTAATCGGTAGAATTTTGGGGCGAGTTCCAGAGCCGGTAGTAAAGCACCCTAGATGCAGTCACATCTTCAGGTGCTCTTTGCTGCCAACATGCTCCCATCTACGGCGTCATCCTAATGGAAAATGAGGTAAGCACAGATGCTAGCACGTCTTGAGCGGAGATGCCGACACAGTGTCGCACTCATATGAAGGTAACGCGCTTGAGAAGTTGGTTGGTCCCCTACACAGCTTGAGGTGGTCTCACTTACAAAGACCGTGCGTTGGGCCCTACTTTTGGAAACTGTGGAGCACGAACGCAATCTGAACAGCGCAGTAGGTCGAGTTCAAAGCTTGAGACCATTTCTGCCCTTTTGCTGTCTCTTCTACTGCTAAACCTTTGCTCCCCTTGAGGAAGAATGAGAGAAATTGAGGGAAGGACGCCAGCAAGATATAAGAGACGTCCATATGTAGAGTTTGAAACCGACGTAATGTGGTGTTCGGGCTGCATTGGCGCTGCACAATTATCAGAGACAACCAAGCAAGGCACCATGTAGCGGTAACATGATTTGAGATGGCCCAAGGTCATGTGAGAAACAAAGCGATACAATAAGCCGGGTCTAAACGTATGTAATTGGCGCAGGACCGTGATGGAGTGGCCATCCACGGTGTATCCGAGAGCCGAGGTTGAAAGAACAAGCGTGGGCGTTGCCAAGTTACAAGATTCAAGTTCCGATGGTTGATCCTTTAGAATACCTTCCTTGCAGCAAATATGTGCTGGAGACCACTTTTCCGCGGTCAAAAGGATGGTGATCCCAAGGAAATGGGGTTTGGTGGGAGATGCCGACTTCCATGACGCTGCGACCATGGCCGAGCTTCTGCGTCGGTAACCTCTTGCCTCTCCATGTTTTCTCTTCATTTTCTTACTTGCCGCTCAAGTCGTGCCGAAAGCAACCGAGCTGCAGGCTGTCTTGAGTTCACTGCTGTCAACAAACTGACGTCCGACGTGAAGGCACACGATTGAGAATAGAAAAATGCCAACATCTTTTTGAAAATATGCCGGCAGCGATTCCACGTCACGACAGCAGGAAATGGGTGCCAACGTCTGGGAGTTTACTACCGGCGCAGACGTTGTCGCAGTCCGAATAGCGTCTGATTTTGTTGGTCAAACTCTCCCCAAGGGCGAAGAGCTCGCAGAGGAATTCTTAATAACGCATTATGTAGCGCAAATCTGGCTCTAATCGAGCGCCAGTTATCAGGTCACAAGATTATCTACTTTGCGAGAACCGATCTGCCGAAGTCGGTGACCTCCTGCACTGACCGACACACTTCATTGCCTCGTAGTCTACGGATTTTGGGAGCAGCGGAGTCGAGCTTCAGCTGTGAAAACTGCAAAAAGCCAGCGACTGTTGTGGTGCATGATTGATACCTATTGTTATTTTATAAAACCTTTTTGTCGAAAATTACACTTAGGTAACAACCTAATAAAATAGACTAGTCTAGGTAACAACTCATCACGAACGACAGTTTGTGCCAGCCACCATCCGGCCGTGAGGATTTGAAAAACCACATGTTGCGCGCTAAACCATGGTGTGCTGTCCATTCGAGCATCCTATTCGTTTCAGAAGTGTATTTAATCGGAAGTGCGCGACAGGGTGCAAAACAGTTGGATATCCATTCTCTGTGAGAGATTACTTGTGCCTTATTACGAACAAGTGCGAATCCTCATGCTCTGAAAAAGGGCAGGATTGCCATTTTTACCTCGAAGGATCTTCTTTTCGAGATCCAGGGAGCAAATTTTCAAAGTATGTCGGCAGGTGGGTGTGGGATGTTGTCTTCGTGGAAAAGGCGGCGTGGCCGAACTCTGTGGCTGGTTGGTCGCAACAATCACAGAGCTCGGCAGAGCAGCTCTTCTCATGCAAAGCTCTTCTCATCTCCCCATACAACGCTGCACGGCGTGAGACGCGGGTTTCTACCTGTCAGTTCTTACCAGCTACCAATCGTAACTATTTACACCCCAACCACCACTAATTTACTCTATAGTAGCATGGGCTGTAACTATGGAACTCGAACAAGCAAAATCAAAAGCAATAGGTGCAGTTGTATCATAAAACATACCTTTAAGTTCAGCCAATGGTCGTGACTTCAGTGGAGTCAACTTCACGGTGAGTTTACGAGGAGAATTTTGTTGAGCTCGGTCCTGTTCCGAGAGCATTTTCGAGCACACCGAGTCGGCAAATTCGGCGATGCTTGGTAACCTTGAGAAAATTCGGTTTTCATAAGGAGACAGGCGAAAAGGGATGTTCAAATTTCCAAAATAAGGACACACCGTGGCCTCCCCTGCTTCACTGGCATTCCTTTGTCACTACTGCGAACACAGAAGTCCTCCATACTTCTTTTGGTGCACTGCAAAAAATGTTACGTCAATTCAGAAATCCACTGCATTTTGCTCTAAAATATGCTTGTATCTCTATTTCAGTGGTAACCATATTAGATAATGATTACAATTAATAATAACAAATGAACAACATCCAGAGTGTCCTCACGCTAGCTGTTTGAGGTGTTTGTGGAGTGGACGCCTTCTGCTTTTCCGCTAATCGCCTGGCCTTAAACTTCGCAACGAACCGCTCGTAAACTCTATTCGGCAGATTCTCCGTAGGGTATCTGCCGAGATCATAATAACATGTGATGACATGATTTTGGACTAATGCACAAAAAAATGGAAACCTATAATGGAATGCACTCCTTCGCAGCTTCTTTCGCAGTGTGAGAGGTGTTGATAGAATAGAAGAGTCAGGAGTACCTGGTGTCGCATTGGTGATGTTCGACAGCGGTAAGACAGGAGAAGCCAGCCTTCGAATACATATATAATGAACGAATAGAGCACATAAGGAATAAGTTGGAAAAACAGATATTCAATAACTTCATGAAAAACATTCAGGGAACGTCAATCGCGATTGCACCTCTCCGCGAGCTGAACAGCAGCACCACCCATGCGACGCGGCTGACGCCCGCGAGGCGTAGATGGTGCTGCGCTCCAGGCTGCGGAGAGGCGAATCGTGATTGACGTTCCCTGTACAGGGGGCATGGGTGGTGCGGCGCGGCAGAAGAGATGATGGCTATTTCGTTATGCAAGAACGATTGACCGACACTTGTATCTCTTTCCACTATACGTCTGTGCGGTGAAAATTTTCTAACTTCTCTAAAAACCTAGCCGTATCCAGTGGGAATTTTGCCACAGTACTGTTTGCATTTTTAAATGGCTCGTAGATCCATGCTTGCATTGCTTTAGAAGGTCGGACTGGGAGAAATAAATTTCATTGGTGCTAGTTCCGTGTAAACAAGGGCCATGAAGCCCTCTCGACGAAAGTGATTCATACCGACCTTTCGGAGTCCAATAGATAAGTCTAAAAATTATGCTAGGAGAGGAGTGAGTTCTCCTTCATGCCCAAAGGTCGCTGTGCTCGATTCGCAATGTGATATCTAGCACTGTGGCTATGGCAGAAACTCCAAACAGAATAGGAAGGGATACGGTATTTACCACCCAACTTGAATCCAGGATCTCGCCTCATCAGAATACCTCTGCTAAGCTCAATAAAGAAGAAGCCGACATCGGCATCACCAGCCGTAATTAACATGTGCGGTTGCTTGCCAGCTGTTGTTGGCAGCCCCTGCAGAGCTCTAGCATGATAACGACTTACCATGGGCGAATATCACTAAATGAGAGCATAATTTAGCTTTTTGAGAGAGAATACTTGTTAGTCAGCCTTGAAAGGATTGAAAATAAATAGAGAATGGGATTCCAACTTCGCGAAGAACTACAGATGCATATGGGGAGGGATTTCGTCGTATTAGAAAGAAGGAAATTTAGCTACCGGAAACGGATTCTCCTGTGGAAACAAATATTCTCACTTCATAATTTTCGAACTCGGAGACTTTGTAGGTGTTTTGAGACGTTTGATAGGGCTTGTAAACGGCTCCTTCCGCTTACGAGAGGAAGTGATGTTGTTCAACGGAGAAGCCATAGCATCTAGCCAATCACGAGCAATCGCCATCCTGAAAACCAATTGGAACTACCTCATTATTACTTTCTAAGGCAAACCGTGGCAAAGTTCTTCACTCCTCAAAAGATCGAAAAATAACTATTCCTTGAAAGAACCTGTTTACAAGCAACACAGTCTTCTCGGATTCGCTCAATTGGTACGGTGTGGCTTTTTCAAAGTTCGAGTTGGGCGCTTTTTCTTTAGCGGTCGATTCGATAACATCAGCACTCCAGACACGAAAGTGCTCATCATCCATTGAAGCGATATACCTATGTAGAAACATTGATGCACAATCTAAACTACGTTTGATATAACCTTATAACAATACAATAGTTTAGAAATACCTTACAGTAACAGATAGTAAATATTTATAACACTTACACTACTGATCAAATTAAAAGCAACAAAAACTTGATGGTCACACTTGCCCCACTCGTGGGTGTTTTACACCATAACCGAGACAAGCATATGGAAAGGCAGCTACATAAACTATCTAACTAGACTCTACAAAAGCTCCAGAAACTGAGGAGCCCTTGTTGCGCGTGACTACGCATAACATGGAAGAAAATGTAGAATTCTTCACAAAAAAAAATTGTCTGCAGTACCAAAAATGTTCTTATTAAAGGCAGCAGGAGCTGAAGTTTTCGACTATGAGCTGGGCTGCGGCTGGTGAAGCACAGACTCAGCACATCATAAATGTGAAGAGAATACAGACAACAATGGCTTACCTGCAGAGAAAATGGGACATTCGTCGCGAACACGCCTGGCCGTGTTCGTGCGCGGACGAGTTTTCCCCTCCGCGAAAGCCATTGCGGCGCGTGGTTTTGGCCGAGTCCCGCCATGAAACCCTGTGAATTGAATGTATTCCGTTTTCCCTTTGTGCCAAACAACGCACCGCAATGGCTTTTGCGCCGGGGAAAATTCGTCCGCGCGCGAACACGGCCAGGCGTGTTCGCGACGAATGTTCCATTTTCTCTGCAGGTAAGCCATCATTGTCTGTGTTCGTTTCACATTTATTATGTGCTGAGTCTGTACTTCATCACCCACAGCTCAGCTCGGAGTCGAGGATTTCAGCTCCTGCTGCCTTTAACAGACTGATATCTAAGCGATTGAGGGGACTATATGATTGAAACTTTTTTTGAACGGCGATTGACGAAGAAGTATGTTGTAGAGTCCATAGTTTTCGTAGATGTTAATAAGAGTGACTAATGATTTAAACTATTTTAACGACTTAAACTATTTCTATGATGAGGAACAAACTCCTACTTCCCAGTACGGCTCCAACTAACACAGCACACTTCAGAATCATGACCATTCAGTGTAAATCGCGGGAGTCCGGCGCGATTCCGACGTTCAACAGAAACCTGGCCGTCAGAAAATTGATGCAGGTCCTACAAAAGAAATAAACCATAATACTATATCAAGGAAACGGAAATTTTGTCCGGAAGAAGTTGGCGAGGAGAATTCCAGGCTTGCTACACACATAGGCGATGACAAACCTGCCATTCCTCACCTGCAAATCCCACACTACAGCTTGCTGGTTTTTTGAGCCGCATAGCAGATGATCGCTAACTGGAGATGCTTGTACCTGAAATGTTGCAGTCTATCACGAAGTAAGAAAAATCCGGATAAACTGGTGCACCATGTAATTCAATGATGAAAAACCTTACCTGCACATAGAATGATTCTATTGAAGCTCCAGTGAAGTGTCGAACTGTAATACAGAAACGTAACAAAAGTCGAGAATTTTGACGGCGAAAGGTACAAATACGTGAACAAAGCTTGCAGCAAGAACTGATAGCAATATCAAAACATCAAAACCATCTACCAACCAGGCTTGGTATTGCTTGTTAATATTCCGTACTCGTACACGCAATTATCTGTCACGGCTGCAAATAGTGAACTGCCAAACCGGTCAAGGCAAAGACTGGTAACTCCTTAAAAAAACGTTTATGACCCATTAACAATCCGAAATAGGATATCATCTCATGGCACAAACCTGCGTCTTTGCTAATAGGTACCTCCAAAACTGATAATACATGGCCCTCTTCTTTCACTGCAATCTTTCGAGTATCCCAAAGTCGCAAGCCACTGGAAACTTGAGAACTGTTATTCCTTTTTTTAACCTCTAAATCTCATATTACTGCTTCCACTTGATTGTTACGAATTTTTGTTCTTCTTGGGAATAGTCTATTGTTAGCTAATGCCACTCACACTAAGATATATGATAGATTGATAGATATATAGATATCGCACAGTCGTAATGTTTCATTTAGACATTCGAATGCCGAAATTAAAACGCACATACCTCTTAGCATTAGATGATGCAGAAACAAGTGTGTATTCGTTGGCATAAACAAGGCTTGTAACGCTTGGAGGTTCCACCTTCTCCAGGCGACCAGACAGTCGCATCGATGTGGACTTCCTCTTCGGTGGCGTTCGAAGATCTCAAGCAAAGTTCTGATCGAGATAAAGCGTCCCGCTCCCCCAAACACCTGAGGAGACTGCGCCGCATGAGCCACAACAGCCGGAATTCCTCGTATCAACATATCAATAATATCGTAGCAATTTCCTATCACGAAAAAGTTTGAGACGCGCACATTAAGATTGGTGGAAGACTTGGTTTCCACAAGGAATATTTATCACCCTCTTCTTAGTCATGAAGTTAGTACACCTCTCATATGTAGCTTGTAGACCCGAAACTAACGGAGAGGACTCTCAGATTTGAGCAGGCCACCCACCAGTTCACTTCATTCGACACGAGAATGGACCGAAAGTGATCCTCTCTGGGATTGTCTTTCAGGTGGAATTTACATCTAATGAAAAGGCTGCTCAAAGGTTATCTAGCACAGGGTATCCACGTGACTTAGCAGTTGGGCGGACCACCTACTCCGAAAGCATTCGCCATTCAAACTCAAGCAAACATACCATTAAAGGTGCAGGCTCCAGAAGTAAAGTCACAGGAAGATTCTCACCCTTTAAGACATGAGCATTCCTGTATACATTCACGGGTTTCTTCAATGACTGTCCTTGCCTTTGAAAACTGCTTGTCCTCGTATCCCACAGACGAATCTGCCCATCTCGTCCACCAGTTGCAAAGACATCTGAGAAGAGTAGATAATTAATATGTAATGTCATTGAACGAAATTGTAGAAATGGGAGCTTGAAAAAATTTACTACTCGAGTCTGGTGCAAAGCAAACACTGCGAACAGACATTTCATGGCCAAAATACAACGTGGATTGCTGATGTTGTAGGTCCCATAATCTAAAATACAACGGTAAACATGTGATGAGTACTTTTGAAAAAAGAAACGATATAATGTTGGATGTCAGTGTTTGACTACGCAGCCACATGATGTCAGTGTTGGACTACACAGCCACATATTTTCCGCCGTGTTCGAGGTAGTAAGGCAAAACCAGTAATTTGTTTGGGTTGCTTAAGAATTGTAACAAAATGAGCTCACCGAACTGTAGTATCCCCTGATATGGAGAGCAGCCTATTTTCGCAGTTGGGTACGCCCATAACGTCCATGATAGTTGCCTCATGAGCGGGAAAACCTTAACAATGAAGAGAGACTTTCACATCGGACATGTGAAAAATGAGAGAGTAGTAATCCCAGTTGTACTCACACTGTAACATCGTTGCTTGAACTTCATGCTCGGACCCCACAACAGCTGCTACATCCGCAATGCCGATGTTGCCTTCGTCGTCACCAAGGTAAAGCAACGTTTCGGAGTGGGGTGAAAATCGACAGACGATCCAAGTGCACTAAATCGGGCAAACGATTTCCCTGCTCTCTACTACTGAATAATTGAGCCTAAGCAGAATTAGATTACCAGGGTGTATAACAGCAACACTTTTGTCCTTTATAATATTTTCAGCAAATTTCCCTTCTCTCAGCAACCATATATAGAAGAAGAAGAAATCACCTCCGGAAGTCATACAGCCAGTCAATGGCTCTTTTTGCGACCTGCTGTTTTTCAATTTAATTAGATCTCAAGTCATGGAAGAGCACTCACAGCCAGCAACCACGGAAATTTTGGTCTCTACTATTTCACCGCAGTTTTAACTCCCAACTATGTCGAATTTTCTCAGAACTTTTTAGAAACTGAAAAAGTTCCAAAAAAGTGATGACCGTGTTGATCGGGCATGGTAATGCAGTAGTAAAGAATGTGTGGAAATTACTACAGAAGGCTAGTTCTATTATAAGGATAGATGAAGGTTGCAAGCCAAAACAAAAATGGTGGTTGCAAGCCAAAAATACGTAACTCTCCTTCACTGGTTCAGGAGCACTTCAGAAACTAGGGTAAACTTCAGCCAACGGACCTCCAAAAAACTTCGTTGAACCTTCCCGGGAAAGTTGTTAGAAGTGCTAAATACGGATACCATATTCATTTGGTGCCGCAACTTCAATTCAGTCAAACTACGGTAGATATACGGTAGACACGGTATCTCACAGTATCTTCTGAATATTTGAAGATGATGATCACGACCGTCATATCAGTTTTATATCGCAGCCCATTTCGGGTCTGCAGCGTATGCCTGGTAAGGGCGCTGCGGTTCAGATTTGCGATTGGCTAACTCATTCAAATGGTCAATCACAGAGCTCGTTCGTGCCGCCCACTCCAGGTATAACGCTCCATACCCCCCATTTCGGATGAATTACGGTAGGATTACCGAAAGAAATAGAGGAAGAATGTTCATTCGGAAAGGAGAACGCAAAATTATGTTGATATTCGTGATCAGCGTGTGGAACTAACCCTCTGTGCTAAGGTTACGAAGTTTCAGTGATATAAATTATATACATAATGTAGCCCCACAAAATTGGAATTACGGTACAAAATAAATAAACTATTGGCGCACTGCACCCCAAGCAACTTTCCTGAGCGAAGCTCCAGCGGAAAAAATTTTTCGAATTCTTAGGGCCGAAAAAGTGAAGCAGTGCTGCGACAACGGCCGTCATGCTGAAACGCACCCAGGAGAGAGAAGGATAAAAATCGCTCATGTTACAGCAGACACCTTCAACAGTGCAATTTCGCGAAACTATCGATACCATTGCTTTAGTTCCAAAACATTCAAAAACTCAAAAAAAAAGAAAAAAGGTCATGGATACAGGCCTTACGATTGCTACCGATCAAAGCAACTCCCAGCTCAAGACAAATTTTTTTCAGCACAGGATCTTTTCACTCGTTGATAGGGCTGTATTTATGGAAGCCTTTGCGGATGGTCTTAGATAGCACTCTAGAGGGTTAGTATGCCATTTAATTCCTCTCGCTTTGACTATTACAGTTCCTCATTTAATTTACAAGCCCAGTGGGAAGAAGGATGAAAGGACCGAAGTGGAGAAATAAACGAAGAACGCCAACTCACATCACTTCCGCTTTCGCCATTTGAAGCACGTGCCCATCCCGCCGATCGGTACTGTTCAAGGTGTCTCGCTGGATATCGGTGCTTCCTATTCCGTATTGGATTTGCAGTTTGAATAATATCCATAAAATCTGCAATACTGAAGCGTTTTCGAAGGAAACAGACGGACTACCTGATGTAAGCAGAAATAGTCCGTGAAATGAGGTCTATAAGTGTGTTGAATCCTATTCAAGAGAAGTAGAGTTGCTCTCAACTCTCCATATGAGGTCTCCGATGCATGACAATGCCCATAAATCCCTACCTATCACCTGAAACTGCTGGAAAAACTGAGTGCGGTAACTTCAAGAGCAAGGAAACAAATTGAAGCTTCAGTATTCGCGCTCATTGACTGGAGCGCGCCACCGGTTCGCATTGGAGCGAGACTCACACGGCACCTGCCAGATTCGCTGAAGCTCGTAAAAATTACTCGAGGTAGTCGTTCTTTACCTCTATTTAGTTCTTTTCTTAATTGGAGTAAATTGTAGCTATTCGGTGGGTACAGCAATGGCTTCTTCACCAAAACTTTCAGGAAATCATCTTCGTTTCATGTGCAACAATGACGATGCAGGAGTATCGAACCCAGAGACCAGCCACTACGAGAGTTTGTATAAACTCAAAGGTAGTCCTTATTCCTCACTGCTTTTGTAGCTGGAAAGAAGTTCTTCATGAGATACACTTGTGACCCTGTTTTCCACCCCATTTGGGCGTCTGAGGTTTATACATAAATTAATTCATTAGAGGTCGTTTTTTGAAGCGATACACCTGGTTCCGAGTGGGTAGATGCCTCGACAAATCTCTCTAAATCAAAAGCATCATGAACGGTTTTTTGGCGTTTCTGCGGTGAACGGTTTATGGAAGAAACGCTGGTGTTCCAGCGTTTCTTGACCTCATCTCAATATCCCTTAGTGCCAAGAAAGAGCCGTGGTTATCATGGCATCTGCATGAAATTTGGCTTGGTTCTGAGGACGTATACGGCGTTCATATCAGAAAACTGATTCGTGCGTAAGAAAACTGGAGCTTGCGTGAACTTAACAACATGTCAGGCGAGCATTCTTGCAAACTCGTCCTACCACTTTTTAGCATAATCCATGAAATGATCATTGGGGATAATTGGACTTTTCTGAACGCACGAGACCAATCCGTATGGTGTACAGAACATCGTTTTGACTACATCCAGTCCGTCTATAATAGGGTTGAGAATGGAGGGGGGTAGTAGGTGGGGAGTTGTTGCGGAATAGTGGTAATGGCTCTGAAGGAGAGAATATTTCTCTGCAGTTTTGGCTGGGTGACCCGGTTGACTTCTGCATAGTCATGCCCCGCTGATGATATTGATGATCTTGAATAATATCACTATGAAACCTTAATCGGATGCTGGCAAAAGCACTTATCGTCAGATGTGCGCTTTTAACTTGCGAAAGAAGTCTTCCATTATTCTTCTTTAGGTCTGTCAAGCGAAGAGTTGAGAAAGCGACGTCGAATATCAGAAGTTCAAATAAGGAAGCAGAAGCAAGAGGATTTTTTCAATAGTAAGAGAAGACTAGACAACGATGAGGTGGAGGTAAGATATGGCTGAATATTCTTACTGCGATTCCTATCACATCTGATTTCTTTAGTTCAAGTATAGTGTGTTTCACCGGGGAACATACTTGTGAAAGCATTAGAGAAAAAGAGATGTGTTCCACTGAGGAACATATTGGGGTGGGCAAAATGTCGGTGCGGTTTTTTTTCGACTCATTGATTACTAGGATTTGAACTAAGTTCGATTGCGTATCATAAGTCATCTTGTAGCTCGTTTTGCTCTCTACGAGTATTATAACAAGTTTCCCCAATGTCTGCTGCGTCCTATCTTCTTTCACATGAAGTGTGACCCTCCCCCCTCCCCCCGCCCCATTTCCACAACAAGAGCGAACATCTCCGACACCCCAACTGTTCGACTACAATAGTGGAACAAATGCACCTCAAGCTGCTAGTGGTGTCAACAGCGTCTTAATGGAAATCATTACTGTTGAAGAGATAGCGCAGAAGTGTATGTCTGCTTCAGGGAGGTCGATTTTGGGCTGCAGGATGCTAGTCGTTCTGGACGCACTTCCCTGAAGTTATGCGACAGTTATTCGCAGGATCTTGCACTAGTTACGAAAAAGAAGCACTGCGGATATAAAATCTCAGCAACACCCAAGTTGAATGAACCAGTTCGTGAAAATACGATATGTGCTCACAAAGAATTCACCTCTCACATTGAGAACGTGCGACTCCTCTGTGGGAATTTCGCCAAAGACTCCGACGTATTGGATTGAAGGGTAATTCTGCCTTACCAACTCTAAATGTCCCGGACTGTCGCCAACCACTTATGTTTTCTACATGGCTAGGCATTTTACAAAGTTCCATTCAAGAGTCGCAGTTGACGGCCACAAATTGAGTCATCTCAAACAATTTGGCTTTTCACGAAGATGGAACTGAAGGGATCATCTGCTTCTGGTAGCACTATCAGAGGAAAAAAAAGGGCTATGTAATTGTGATTGTAACTTCCCTTGCGGCTGATGTTGTTTGTAGAAAACATTGGTAATGACTGTCATGGAAAAACCGCACGACATAGCTGGAGTACCCTGAGAATGAGTCTCACCCAACCTTCACTTTTTGGTCGACCCTGGGACTGGAGAAGTGTTGAGGAAACATGATTAACTGGTAACAGTACTACTGGAAAATATTCGGAGATTGGAGCTGAAGGGAAACTATGGATGAGAATAGACTGGAGAAAAATGAATTTTTTTGAATTTTCACCGTTTATTTTCAGAAATACCCGGAGCCCGACTGCAAAACTCTAATGTGAGAACAGGTAAGCACAACATAATGACTTTAAAGGAAAATTCACTGCATGCATAGATTGCACAATATTATCAGAACGGCGTGCCAAATTTCTGAAAAAATTCAGACGCGTAGAAGTAGGAACCGTGAACCTTTTCCAAATATCAGGTTGCTAGAAAATAGAGGAAGATTTGCTCTTTCTAAAAGTATCCGAATTTCCCTGATTGCTTTTGAATCCACGTCGAAATTTTTCTACCAATTTGGGCTATTTTCGAACTTTGAGTGGATTTTTCAGGATTCATTGAAATCCTTTTCCGGATGTCAGGTTGCCAGCGTGTTCAGCTGACGATTCTGCGTCGATTGATACCTAAATGCAGGATGGATCTTCTCTGGGAAGCTCGGAATGGCGACCGGTGAGAACGCCATAACGGGCGTTCTCATTTGCCCTTGTCTGCGTCTCTTCCATCTCTGTACTTCCTCGTTTTTGCGATGAGAATGCCCGTTATAGCGTTCTCACCAACCGGCATTCCGAGCTTCCCAGCCAAGATCCATCCTGCATCCAGGTATCAATCGACGCAGAATCGTTAGCTGAACACGCTGGCAACCTGACATCCGGAAAAGGATTTCAATGAATCCTGAAAAATCCACTCAAAGTTCGAAAATAGCCCAAATTGGTAGAAAAATTTTGACGTGGATTCAAAAGCAATCAGGGAAATTTGGATACCTTTAGAAAGAGCAAATCTTCCTCTATTTCCTAGCAACCTGACATTTGGAAAAGGTTCACTACTGCGCTACTTCTGCGCGTCTGAATTTTTTCAGAAATTTGGCACGCCGTTCTGATAATATTATGCAATCTATGCATGAAATGAATTTTCCTTTGAAGTCATTATGTTGTGCTTACTTGTATTCACATTAGTTTTGCAGTCGGGTTCCGGATCTTTCTGAAAATAAACGTTGAAAATTCAAAAAAATTCATTTTTCTCCAGTCTATTCTCATCCATAGTTTCCCTTCAGCTCCAATCTCCGAATATTTTCCAGTAGTACTGTTACCAGTTAATCATGTTTCCTCAACACTTCTCCATTCCCAGGGTCGACCAAAAAGTGAAGGTTGGGTGAGACTCATTCTCAGGGTATTCCAGCTATGTCTACGACAACAGGAAATGGAAAGTCCCTTGAAAATTGACATCGCTAGGACGTTCCGAAGAACAGGAACTACTCGCATACCCGCTTTCAACAGCGACTGGGAACTAGGACAGAATTTGCCCCAAGAATTCTTTGAACATTTATTTTCCAGTAGTACTGTTACTCTGCCACTACCACTTAATCATGTTTCTTAATCATGTTCAAATGCTCAGGATAATCCCCCTCCTACCCCCCCCCCCGGTCGACGCCCCTGGCGTTGAGTGTGACTTTCACGGACCCGTTCTCACAACTATTCCACCTATGCCGCACGAACTTATTCTCCAACCTAATAATTGTGAAGATATTAGAGAAAGCGAGGAATAGTGCCGTATTCGGAGACGGTCGAGAAATCAAACCATGGATACAGATACTAAACTGTTGTCTCTTGAGACGGACTGAACCAATACAAGCATTTTGGCTCAAACCTACATGACGAAAGGTTCACGTCATTTGGGCACTGTTTTTGTCCACATTTTTGAAGTTTACGATCAGTTTTCAACCAACTTTATTCAGTTTACGCTCGCAGACGACTGCTGTATCATACCAAAGGCTGTTCTGGACATGATAAAGAGCGGTAACTTTCAAAACGAATCTGCTGGTCTGAAGTTTCTACGATCTAAAATCTCTGAAAGCGCCGGTATATTTTCATTCGTTTTCATCATTTTTTACTATGTCTTACCACTTTGGTTCTGTTTTTTTTCTGTCGCTATATGTATTTCACGTGGGTGGAGCATAGCACCATGCAGTTTTAATGCTAATCGATTGTGGATGACTCATGCTGTAGTGATTCTAACGACCCGATTCGATAGGTATCTGAATTTATGGCGCAGGTTGCTATACTCCACGTGAATTATAGCAACAGCATTTGTTCTGAGTTCATTATATCATTGTAGAGGATGTGAATTGCATGTCGAGTTTGGGTGATATTTCACTGATCTCTCAACTCACTCGCCTCCTCATTCGCGGTGACGAGGAATTGGTCGACGACTTATCGTGGATTCTTGTAAATATGTTTCGTCGACACGAAAAACAGCCGTTTACGGACGAAGTCCGTGGTCAAGTGCTTCCGACGTTTTGTGGTCTAATCCGACGAGCTGCCTCTCCAAAGTATATGTTGGTTATTCTTACTGAACCTTTGTTTCCCACTTACCTTTGGTTTTTCTGGAAAGTCGAGTTTCTTTCATTTCTTTCGATTCCAAACTAGTATTAAAGGGTCCCCGCTCAGCTGGAGAACTCTGTTTTATCGCAGCTTTTGTGGTCCATTGCTAGCTTGGTGGAAGTCTCACCTGCGAATAGGAATTTCGTGGTTGCTAATGGCATAGTGCAGGATATTCTGAACATCGCGTCCAGGTGCGATGATCAATTATGTAAATTTTCTTATTGCACAATAACTTCACGTAGTTTTTTTTTTTTCTTTTCAGGAACAAGAAACTTGTCATCCTCAGACACATAATGTTCCTGATAGCTGTTCTATTTGCAGACATCCATGAGTTTACTCCTGATATAGCTGAGGTAATTTCATTTTGTTTCCTACAATTCTTCAGAAAGATATGTCATGCTTAATCAATTCTCCTTTGAAAATACGAGTGACACATAACGTCCACCATCGAACGAAATAAGAAAAGCTCACAAAGAAAAGAAAAAAATTCTCCCGGATATTCGTGACTCGATCATCAGTTCTTAAGTTCATCATTCGGTCTCGTAACGTTGCCATTACACTTTCGATTTACACTGAGGCTAAATTAATTCATCCGATTGTCATCCTCTTCTTTTTTTTAAGAACTGCAACTATCAACTTCGATTTCAAATTTTCTGACTCTATCTTCTTACCTTAACCCTTAACCCACTATTTTGTGCTATTTTTCTTCAACTAGTGGGCAGCCGGTTTCACATGCGACATTGGTTATAAGTAGCCGTTCTTTCTACGTGCATATTTTTGTAAGGTTTTCCTGGATAGGTAACTTCTTTTATAAAAACCGCAACTTAGACTTTTTCAAATTAATTATGGACTTGTCCCTAGTTGTAGTTGAAGATGATGCCCGTTATGAATGTATTAAAAGTCCTTTGACCTGAATTTGGAAGGAATTCGCTTTTGGGCACCCAGAATGTACACGACCTTCTCCTGACTGCTTTTCTAGTTTTTCTTTATGTTTATCGTTATGAGCTGAATATTTAGCTTTGTCCACTGTTGCCCCTTATTGCTTCTCAGTTGTCCTCTGAGGACGAGACAATACAGGCGGATGCCGTTCGGGCTTGCAAGCTTATGTCTGAATGCGTCGAATTCTTTGGGGTAAGTTCACGTTGTTAAATGTCTCCATTGTTGCTGGCTCAAGGATTCTCTTGCTTTTGTAGTTCGATGAGTTTTTGTAAAGGTTTGTCGCCGTTTGCCAATCATGAAAGGAATGCAAGTAATCATCTGACAAGAGCGAGGATTTCCGTGGATGCTTCATCTAATTAAATGGCATAATGTCCATAATACTGCACGTGTGTGAAGTTTTGTTCCAGTCCATGGCGGATTCCGGCATCCTGTGCAAACTAACGCAGTTGACACGCTCCTGTTCTTCATATGTTCTTCAAGGCGTTCTACGCTCTATCGGAAACGTCATACAAGAATCATCTTTATACACCAAAGGTACGTTTATTTTGTCAGGTGCTGATCGTTGTTTACAGTTATTTGGAGTTTTTTCTTTTTTTTTTCATCTCAGAGTTGATAACTAGTTGTGCACTTCCTCTGCGCTATTTTCTATTGTTCGCTGTTTTTTTTTCTTGTTCGTTTATTTGTTCCTACCTGCCTTTTTGACAACTTCGAGCCATCCAGTCACAAGTTCCTTTATTTCGAGACAAACTACACTTTACGCGGTAAGACGCAGCCTGTTAATCCTTGGTACAGTACGCTAACGATCGCATAGCTGGCTGAAATAGAATAAAGATGCAAATTTTGCAAAACGCTGTAGTGGACGGGAATCAAAGGGATTATACTCATTCTTCTCCTTTGAATAGGGAAAAACAACAGCTCTTTTCCGTTCGCAATCATTCCCGATTCCTCTCACACTGAGCACTCTTTTCGTCCTCTTTCAAACCTGTACGGAAGAGTACATCTGTCTATCCATGAAAGAAGTCAGAGGGAAACTCATCCCGCTATTTCTGACTTGCCACGTGCAATATGCACAGCTGCACTTTACTCCAACAGCTCTGTTACTTAGCTTTTATTCTAAACTGAACGAAAATTCTGACTCGGCAATCTCAAGGCCTTCCTGAACCACAATCTCGACGCAGCCATACGTATTCGAGCTGCTCCGACACCACTCTACTCTGAGGGAAACCTACAATTTAGCCTTCCATAGGCACAAGGGAACCCCAAACAAACTGCTCCAGTGGGTTTTCCGGCATGAACGGCATGGTGAGCGTAGTCGAGCAGCCAAACATCCAATGCCGTACACAGAATCGGTTTATTTCTTCATATGAAATGAAATTAGTGCCACCGTCAAATACCCTGTCAATGTCAGTTTTGAGTGTTTGTGGAAATTGTTTTGTTGGAGTGATTGTTGCCTTGAAAATCTTTAGTCCGCAGTCTTCAATCACAAACCGTCACGACATACGTGTAATTCGCTTATATGGAAAGCCTCCTTGCAGAGCTATGAAATCATCAATGAACTCATGTATAACCGCTAATGGATAACTGTGATGATACTAATGTCCTTCTCTTCTAGGATGATTTTAATGTTCATATGTTTAAATTCGTTATGATCAGTATCATGTGAATATACTTTAGGCATTGATTCTGCTTTTTTTCTGTATTAGTGAGTCGGAAGCTAGTTGTAGGCAAGGTGGAGCAGAACATTAGAGATACAGTCTCTCTCAAAAATTCTTGCCTCACGTTGCACCGCTCGCCTGCTGAGCTACGCCTCACCACGTATGATAATGCATACATAGGTGATGCGCCACGGCTCAGTTGACGGGCGGTGCAGAGTTGGGCAAGGATTTTTGAGAAGGACTAGCTCATTAGAGAAGTGTGTAATAAATGTGGGATGTGGAAGAAAGTTTGAAACATCGCCATTAGGTTTGAGAGAGGCATTGATTTGTTGCCAACATTTTATTTTAGCTTTCAGTTTATTTAGCCGTTTCAGATATGGTTAGGGAGAACCTCCTCACTAACCTTCTTCCGCTTATGTCGAGAAATACAACGATGCGGGAAGCTTCATTTATCTGTAGCAATGTCGCAGCCGAAGGTGGCGACATGCTGCAGGCAGTTATCGATTCTGGTACTCTGAAACAGATATCAGTCTTGCTGGAAATGGCGGACTACGAGACCCGTAAAGAGGTACGATTAAGTCATTCCAAGAGTTCCTGATTAAAACAGTTTATAGCGAAATTTTAGGCCTTCTACATCATGTACCACACGGCAACGTCGTCTCGCTCATGTCATCTTGCTGCACTCTTGGGAGCAGAATTATTGGCTCCTCTGTGTGATTTCCTTACAGTACTGGAATACTCACTTGTTGCTGACGCCATGGAAGCTTTGTCCTGTCTGCTCGCCTATGGGGAACAGCTTGCAATAGGATTGGCAGGTACCGATCTATACATTTCCGTTACCAGTTATTGAGTTCAGTTATTGAGATTCTGCACAGATCGTCAGTATACTGCGGGTGCAGAGTGGGGATACAGTTTTTGCAGTAAAACCGGGTTATCCGAGGAATTCTCTCATAAAAGGACATCCTACCTTCATGCTCCATACCTCCTTTTGTTATGAGGCTTAGTTCTGTCTTCCGTTCATACATTCTTCCTCAAATTTAGACTTCTTGAATCCCGTTGCCACTCGAATGGAAGAGCTTGGTGCGAAGGACAAATTGGAATTCTTGTGCAACAGCCCCTCGATGAACATCCACGTTGCTGCTCACGAAATTCTTGAGAAGTGAGTTATTCCAAGGCAAAGCTGTTTGCTACTGGCCATTTAAAGCTAAGAAATTTCATAAAGCTGGCTTTCAAAAAAATACGAAAGTCTTCTTGATTTTCCAGGTACTTCTACTCTACTGACGAAAATGAGGTGACCACACAGTCGGCGGTCACAATGCCACCTTACTCGGGAGCAATGGTAAGGGACACAATGGATGAGACGATAGATATGATCGTTAAGAGTGTGTGTCTTTAATACTTTGCGCTTTGATATGCAACTCTAACCTTTTGCTTGACCTATACAGTAGCTGTGAAACGTTTTGAAGTTGTACTTGTTTATGTTCGGAACTTTCGACACATGCGCTTTAGCAATGCTGGCGAGAAGTAGCAAGAACTGTCTGTTTTCTGACCATGCGTTAAGCAGCAATTACAATTTTGCTTTCTTTCATGGGCTAAGCTCTCGGGCCTACCTCGGTTTGTTTCTTTGTTGTTATGATGTTGTAGCTCTAGCGGGTAACTGCACTATATTTTTGTTTGAGAGATATTTCCACAACAGTGCTTCCTTTATACGTGTAGACCTCGTGAGATTAAATGTCGATAACAACTGCTCCTTTCTGGTTTGTCTTAGAAGCTGTATAAAACCATGGATAAACATTGAGAATGTCTCGATTGAGTTTTCCAAAGTAAAAGTATTTTGCCAGCTTTCATCGAGCGAAAGACAGCTTCGAATGCATTAAAACACAATTGAAGGCAGCACTAACGGGGATTTTCACCTCTGGAATAAGTCGCTTACCATGTAACCGGCCGTTGGACAATTGCAAAAGTAAGTTGAACGCCTTAAATGGCCGCCCATCTGCGAAGATGCTGCCGTGGACATATCTGCCGCTGTGAACAAAAGAGGTTCCGTCGCGCCAGCTAACGAAGTTGACAGGGTGTGCGCCATGTGGTTCAGCGGAGGCTGGTCTATGAAATTCGTACCGTTTGCAGGGTTTCGGGGCAGGACCCATCACGGAATACTCGTTTGCGCTGTGTACACACATGGAATACCGCCATCATTTGCGAAAACATTGTGAAGTTTTGTAGAGGCGCCGCAACTTTAATGCGCCGCAAGCGTGAATATTTTTTAAAGGTTGCCACGGCCCATCTCGCAAGATAGGCATGCTACCCTGTACAGGGAAAGGTAGACTATTTGGTCCTGGGTTAGGATGAATGTGGAATTTTGGGATTTGAGACAAAAACATAATAGTGATTATGTGTCACATTTCAATGAAAATTAATGATTATCTGCTTTCGCCCTAATAAATTTTGTTCAAATAGATGATAACCATCTTCGGCAGTGAAAGATAATTAAAACACGTGCAATCGTTAGCGCTTTTAAGTCTTTGCATCTGTCTAGGGGCGCTTAACTAATTATATATTTACGTGGGATATTGACACACGGGTTCATAGCTGCCAAGTGTTGCCAGCTACCGTTCTTCCTTGCATACACACTACTTCGCCTGGTTTCATTTAAAGCCAGCAGGAGCTGAAACCCTCGACTCTGAGCTGAGCTGTGGGTGATGAAGTACAGAGTCAGCACATCATAAATGTGAAACGAACACAGACATTGATGGCTTACCTGCAGAGAAAATGGAACATTCGTCGCGAACACGCCTGGCCGTGTTCGTGCGCGGACGAGTTTTCCCCGGCGCAAAAAGCCATTGCGGTGCGTGGTTTGGCGCAAAGGGAAAACGAAATGCATTCAATTCACAGGGTTTCATGGCGAGACCCGGCTAAAACCACGCACCGCAATGGCTTTCGCGCCGGGGAAAACTCGTCCGCGCACGAACACGGCCAGGCGTGTTCGCGACAAATGTTCCATTTTCTCTGCAGGTAAGCCATCATTGTCTGTGTTCGTTTCACATTTATGATGTGCTGAGTCTGTACTTCACCACTCGCAGCTCAGCTCAGAGACGAGAATTTCAGCTCCTGCTGCCTTTAACGTTTAGATTAGTTCACCTAGAATCTGGACGTCCAAAAAAGTGCGAGCACAACAAAAGCTGCAGATTATGAGGCCATTTGAAGAAATTTGAAGCATGACTCTTATGACGGCACAACCATATTCTAGAAGAACTAATATGAAAGTTACCAGGTTGGCAATCTTGTAAAACGAAACCTTTAGGGCAATTTATTCTGGATGCGTGCGACTGACGCACGTGCCTCTATATGATGAAGAATAGGACACAGTCGCAGCTCAGACGCACATGTTTACGGCCTCGCGTTCTTTTCATTGAGGATGTGCATGCCGTGTTGACCGGTGTTCATCGAAAATCCTCTGTAGATGGATGCGTGTGACTGATGCGCGACTGACGCACGCAGCTAGTATAAATTGCCCTTTTACGGAAATAAAACCAGTCTTGTCACCGACCGAAACAAATGAGTTGTTCATAAAGTGTTTCGATTTGACCGATATCAAAATCTAATCACTGTGGCTGTATTACTTCAGTGTATCACGCTATCTTCGCTTCATTCAGCGTATAACCCTCTTCTGGCTGCCCCTTTTGTAGTTTGTACGCTCTGAAAGAGGTGAGGCAAACCAATACAACGATTGCGTCAGCTACATGCAACTCCGTGAGAATGGGAAAACTTCAGAGAATGCCCCTCAAAATAGCTGATGAGCACACAGGCGGCTCGGATGACGCATACGGTAGAACACAAGCACGACAGATCCGTCAAAAAGAATGGTAAGTATACTAAAGGATAAAGGATAAGGTGGTCGACGTTAATCAATCCCGTCACGAGGGATGCGCCACGCATTCGACTTCATCTGAGCTCGTAGAGGCGTTGAATGCGTATGTGCCCTGTACAATGACTTGCTGGGGGCGCCCGATGTACCAAGTCAGTGCTTCATCCTTCTAGACTCCTCTAGTACCAATTTACCAACCCCGGAGGGATGGAAGGCTTGGATGGCCTCGCGGGGATCGAACCATCGATCGTGTGCGGCGATGGTTCGATCCCGCCCAGCGAGCCTCTTACTACTGCGCCACACGCGCCCACATAAGTAGTGTAAGTATACTACAGGTGAGAAATTCATAAGCGATTACTGTGAACACTTCTCGGGCTGTGGATATACTCCTCCAGGAATGTAGCACCCAGTATTCCACCGCAGCGGCGAAAATCCAATAATATCGTCCGAATATGTGTAATATATTTCGTCGTAGCCATATTATCCCTCTTCCCCCTCAACTACGTCGGATATTATACGCATTGAGGAATGTGCTGATCAAAAAATTGATGTGGACAGTTCGGTGAGCTCAATCAGTAGTTACTCTACGAAAAAGTAGCAAAAGCCCCACCCCACCCAATTGCAACCCTGTAAACAGCCACCAGAGGCTTCCTTTTGATGTGAATAGAACTGGAAATATGTCAATCTGTGAGCGTTTCCAGGAGCGACATGATGATATTCTTCATACCTCTTGGTGTCGTTCTATTCACTTCACTGGTCTTGGAAATAGTGGCAATATTCTACTCAAGGAGAATAGCAATGCGTGAGCGAGCTGCAGAAGCCGCTGCCGCTCGAAAGCAAGACACAGCAACAGAAGGAAGCAATTCAGAGGACTTGTCAGAAAGAAGTGCCATCGGTGTTGATTCAGAAGATTCCTTCTTCAAAGCATAAGCTGTTGTTGCGGACCTTCCCTCAATATTTGCAAACAAATTCCAATCTGTTAACAAAAGAGTTAATTTGCGAATTAGTTTATGAAGTACTTTTCCTTTTCATGTTTACATCTTTGGAGGCACAACGCACAATAAGTTCGACACCTGTTTTCTACATAAGCATACATCAGATCTAGCCTTTCTGATTCCGTGAAATTAGTTTATCTCCTTCCTCGTACAACTCGATACCCAATGTAGACTCCTAGTGAAATGACTGCGAGACCAATCGACACGTACAGCGCTTCCGTTATTAGAGATGGGCTGAAACACACTAATTAACGATGTTTTCAACCTTGATTTCCTTCTCGTTTTATTTGAACAGAAGTAAAAAAAAATAAGATGTAGTGTCCACGACTCTCAGAAAGAACTGCCAACGCGCTGCTCGAGTACACGCGTTGCGTACACGTACACGCGCAGCGACCACATCATTTCTGGGGCCGTTTTGACTCGCTAGGCAGCTACAGGGAACGTCAATCACGATTGCACCTCTCAGTGGCGTGGAGTGCCTGCCGCACCATCCCCACGGCGTGGCTGAGCGCTGTGGATTTCGGGTGCTGCCTCGCCTGCGCCGCGCAGATGGTGCGGTGCCCCAGGCCGCGAGAGGTGCAATCGTGATTGAAATTTCTTATAAAAAAAAAATCCCAACTAACAGGTTAGAGCTACCGCAACTTGCCAAAAGCAGTTCTGTACTGCCCACATAGGAGTACACGGGTGTACGTCAAACGGTAACAGTCTTCTGAGTCTACAGCACAGTAATGTCGATGGAGCCGAAGAAATTACGGAATTTTGCGGCCCGCTAAATATTGGTGCGGTTCACCACGGAGGCAGCGCAAAACACAGTTAGACTGCAGATGACTATTGCACGGCGCGGTTGCACTGCTGTATGCTCTCTAGTCTGCATGTTCATCAGCTCCATCAACGCTCACTGTAAATAGACGTATAAGCCCAGCCAAAAAGATTCAGACCACAGAAAAAATCCAAAATTAAAAAAGAAAGAATTCCCACAGCTGTGGAATTCTGTAGCTCAAAGAAAGTAATGTTCCGTGTTGTGTGCAATTTCTTTTTTCTTTGAACTCCTTCCATTTGTGGAAGACGACTTGCGCATGAATGGATATGAAACTGCTATTCATTGTACGTGACTGCGGAGGAAATTTGACCACTTACTTTCGTGGGTCCAAGTAGCTCATGGGTCTTTTTGGTGTACGCGGTACATCATCTAAGTATGAGTGTACTGATGGTGCGCAGCTGGAAACTGATTCATCATCCTCCTCTTGGCCTTTCGGTTCATCACGGGACACTGGCGACGACGTGGACCTTGTCAATCCTACGTCTAAACACTTATGAATTCAAGCACATACCGTTGAAATACTATGAACAGATGTATAATTAAAAACCATGACGGATTATCGGAGTCATTGATCCGGGGCTTGATAAATTTGAATTGTCATAAAGTGATGACTTTCCGGCAGTTACGTGTGTATCAGCAGTGAATTTCTCCTGAAAATTACGTGGTTGCACTTTGTAAAAAGAGATGTTCGAGGACTCACATTCAGAATTCTGTTTTCCGCAGCGATTTCAACAAGTAACTGAGCAGCGGACCCTGCTTGTGATCGGAAAATTGCTACTGCCTCGTCGTGAGTTTTATTTACAAGATCAATTCCGTTGATCTAAAAAATTCTAGTAATACCACAGTTTCGAACACCTTCACCACAACACGCACTAAAACTAAGTTATGACTTATTAAGATAAGTCTTTCAACTTGCTTCGGAGATCTATCCATCTACTGGTTATCAGTTTTGCCAAATGATGAAAGAAAAACTGATTTTCATGCCGAAAATTTGCGCAGTACGGTGATTTCTTGGAGAGAATTTCATTAAAGCATCTGCATGTACAGTTCTTCACAATAATGAATGCTTCGTGCGCTCGAGAAAGTGGCTAAGAGCAAGGTTAGTAATCGTGGAAATATGTCTATCTTCAAAGTTTGATAAAAATTCGTTGAAGTTAATTACAGGACAGAAATGTAACTAAAGTTACGCCAACTACAAAGAATTTTAGTTTTGCTTACTGATTTTAAAGTCAGTTTCAAAATTAGCCGACATCAGACTGCATTATGTTATAGCTCCAAAGCTGGTAACCAGAATGAAAAATTCCAGCAATGGCTGTAAATGTATTAGATTATAAGAGCAGGATCGTGATTTCCGCAACAAAAGAGAGGAAGTTTGGGCTTTCTTTCACGAGAGTATGTTAGCGTTTCGCAGTGAGTCGTTATGCATTAGTATGTCTGACTCACTGCTGCTGGTATTAGGCTGACCCGAGCAGCGCGACGCACTCATTTAGGCGACACCGAAACGCTGCCGTCTTCTGCATTAAAAAATGTCCACCGCCTTCCTTTTGAACAGAGAGGCGGTCACACCGTTCGTCTGCGCATTATGTCGACCCGTGTAAGCCGTCCTGACTGCGCCTACAGTGCGATTCGATAGAGCTGACAAATTTTCAAACTTGGCCGTGCACAGCGACCCGCCATGTGCCGGAACCGCCATCTTACACTGCCACTATAGTCCACGAGGAGTGTAGCATCCTGCGTCGCCGTCGCTGGCGACCGTGACACCGGTGCGCATCAATTGTGGGCGGGGCGTCGCGGCGGCCGTCGAAGTTGGCAACTGATGATCGCCAACCTCGGCGGCCGCTGATAAAAGCGACTGCGGCGTCGGTGCTTATCGATTGGTCGCCAACATTTGCGATCGGCGGCAGCCAATGTTGGCGACTGCGGCGTCAATGCCTATCGATTGTGAGCGGTAGCCAACATTGGCTATACTCCTCGAGGAGTATAGCGGCTACCTTATGCTGCCGTAATGGCTAGTCATTGCGATGTTTGGGATTTTTCGTGGTATTTGATATGTTTAAGACTAAAAAAAGAAGCACTACAATGGAGGTCGATGGCGGTGGCCCATCTTCGGTCTTTGTGAACTTGTTGTGAAACCGATGTTTTTGGTGCTGTTATACTATTCCCAGCAGCTCTTCTACCCGATTTTAAGAATTTTCCATCAAATCGAGAAGCAAAGCGTCTGGAAATAGCACTCGGCGATAGACGACACCCATCCCGGCGCTCGCGGCGCGGTCGCGCTGCATCCTTCTTGAGGCCGCCGATGGCCACTGCCACTGACGTCCACTGCTAATATCGTACAATTAACTGTTATGGCAGTGCAAAGTGCCGATTCCAGCGCGGCGCGAGCGCGCTGCTGTACGTGCTCAAGTTCGTAGACATCAGCTTTATGGACGCCCACAGTATACTGTCGATGAAAGCGTATACTCGTAAGCTGACAAACCCCATATCAATTAGAATGTAAAAAGAACAGTGCACTGAAAACGAAGTGTGACACTCACAGACAGTATAAGATCACCAACAGAGAGCCTCCCATCATTGTATGCGGGCCCGTCCTGCTTTATGACAGAAACGAAAATCCCACTGTGCCCAGGTATGTGAGGACTATCCTTTCCACCGACTATGTTGAAACCAAAGCCTGAATCCCAAAAAAGAAAATCAAACATTGCTAAACAAAAGCCGTGAGGGGCAATGCATCAGTGTCACTGTGAACAAGCATGCAGAAATTGACAAGGAAAAACAGCTCACGAATAAGAACGAATGCATGGTGATATTTTCCGAGTGAATTATTATGGTACAGGAGAAAACGTTCGGACTATGTTCACTCAGGAAAATTATTTGGATGATGTGGCGTATAACGCGAAACACACCAGAAGCACGCTGACAAACAGTTAACAAGCAAGCAAGGATTGATTTAATTTGATTAAATTGTTTCCTAGATATTCGATTGACACTGTAAATTTCTTTTTGAACAAATCCCACCAGTGAAAGTACAGGGAACTCCAAATGTACGCAGACAAAGGTCGGGACTGCGGCGCGGCTCTCTTGGGCAGAGTCACGGGCGCTCTGCATGCCGATCGCCTGCGTCTCTGCCAAAGAGAGCCGCGGGGCTGTTCCGACTCTTGTTTAGGTACGCTTGGAGTTTCGTATAGCTACACGGTTATCACAAAGAATTTTTAGCAATCGACTATGCTAATAATAGCAGTTTTAGGTGGTAGTTATGCAGGTATAATTTACTTACTGCATAGAAGAAGAGCAAAAGCAGCAAAGTATTGTTTTTCACCCAAATTTAGAGGGACAAAAGACAGAGATAAGGATTCCAAATAAATAGGAATTAGGCGCTCAATGAAATCAGAAAACGGCCTCAAACAGGAGCTGGGTAGAAGATGAAGAAGAGCAGCAGCACATCAAGGCCCCGCAAAGAAGCCACAGAACAACTGACAGATTCTGAGATCCAGGCTCACCTTTTCGATTCCACAGTTCTTCCAGCGGTCTGCCACGCTGTGGATAAGTGAGCACACACTGCGACCACAATAAAAAGATTTCGCAAAGCACAAAGAATGTCCCTGGATAGTGGTGAGGAGAGAATGAACCGAACGAAAACGACGCTGGAGCTCGTAAGGCAAGTAACGACAGGTGATATAAGTAAAGCAAGTAGAAGACAAAGAGGTCGTCGTTAGCCAACATCATTTTTGGTGCATAACGCAATCCGATTTCGTTTAGAATCATGAACGCTTTTGTACGCACACATGCCCTGTACTATAAATTCTGGTGTGTATCAGATGTACGAGTCAGTGCTTCTTCCTCCCGGACAATTGTGTTTGCTACTAGATTACCGACTCCAGAGGGGAAGAAGACGTGGGTAGCGTTGACCACGAACGAATGACTAACCGTGAAAGTGACAGTGTCGCTTCTTGCTACAACGGAATCCAATCAAACGAATGAAGAAGCACAACTCTGCTACAAAGTGACAGTGGAAGCACCCATTAGTTATGCAAAATCCTTCAGAAAGTTATGAGGAAAAGAACTAATTTTGAAATCCGAGATCAACCAAGGAGTAGTACATCTTCAAACCATTATTAGAGGAATAAACATACTTCCTTTTTTCCTTCCTAAAATTTCTAAAAGGTGAATGTACCGAAAAAGTGCAAAAATCAAGCAAACGATTACACTTTTCGTATAGGGGAGGGCACGTATACAGCTAAGAGAAAGCACGATGAATCATCGAGTGAGCTCAATGTCAATAGTGTGATATCTGTTCGAATTACTCTAACCTAGGATGGCTAACCATCCCGGTGAGTCAGGATATCGGTATTTTGCGTATGCTAACAAGCATATATTATGAAAATGGCTCATAAGTCTATGTAGAGACTTGAGTAATGAAATCCGCCATTCCGATTCATTCTTGTCAACAGAGTCGAAGACGTCTTGCTAACAAGCTATCAAATTATGGCGAATGAAATTCACAACGAATTGGGAGACTCTCATTGACTGCTGCAATACAAACCAGGTCCACTCACACCGAGCATATACTCGTCGAGGAGAGATGAACAAATAGGCCTGAATCTAATTCTGAGCGATTTGAACTTATTATACATTGTGACGTTTAGTCCGAAGACGAGCTGAAAAATCCGAAGAGGATAAGCACAAAAAGAACTTGATGAAGCTGCTGCCTTACTCACAAATCGAAGAAACCCTTTTGTCGTTGCAAATGGTGACCTCCTAGCGATAGCAGGAATAAAATGTAGTCGTTGACCGAGTTTCGCAGAAAACGGGACATATGAGCACTAGGGTTCACGAAATGACCAAAGTACCCAGGGCGAGTACTGCGATGCGCTTTCAAAACTCATAAATTCGCACATATAAATGTAATGTTACTTAGACATAGTCACATCGGCAACTAAAATACGTACTCTCGTCTCTGAATCGGAGCACTGTTAGTTCCCGTGGGCAACCCATCCTTTGTGACAGAAACATTACATAAGTGCCTGGCCCGCAAATGCAAACAGTGCATAGCTCAAAAAAGACGTTGGTCCTCAGCCTCCCTCTTCGATACAACATTGCCTCTCACAACTGATAAAAACGAGGAAAGGGGAAAAAAGAGGGAAAAAAGAGGTAAAAAGCATGCGAAGGTTTGAAAATACAACGAGGAAACTAACCCTTTGAATCTGCCTCTAGGCCTATTAATGCAAATCTTGAAGTGTCATTCCCAGTGTCGAAAACTGAACTTTGTTCACCTGAAGACTTCTCCAATTCCGCTAATGACTGCAGCAAAGATTGGCCTGCAAAATAGTATGCTGATTAAGAGAGCAATTAATATTGAAGATTTTTTCTATGTTTAACTCTCAAATGAGAAAAAAAAAGAGTGGGTTGTAGCAAAATGTTTTACCAGCTCTTGCTAAGAACTGACAGAGCAAGTTGAAAATGACCTTATGAGGAACTAAGAAAGGACTGTATAGGTACATCAACAACTGTCACTCCTGCTAAATGTGTTCGTAAATACAGCATCCACGCAAATTTTTGCTGTTAGTTTATGGGTTGTTACATGGAAAGCGCTGATAGCGAATGACTTCTTACAAAAAGTTAGTTGGCGCTTCTTTGAGTCGATGACGCAAAATGAAAAGATGGCGATTGCCTTCTGCCACATCTCGCTTATCTGAAAACTACAGATAAGAAAATCCTTTCCACATAACATCCCACTGACTATAAAGATCCCAATAATAGAAGGTTAAAACGAGGAGGTGAAGTATCAGGTCAAGGAAAACGCTATGAAGTGGACTGAAAATAAATGAAAGATGCAGAAATCAGCCTTCGCACGTTAAATTGATAGTGTATGGAGAGTATCAATGTGAAGAAATAACCAAGCCAACCAAAGGTTAACTTATAAGGCTAAAACCAAAGGTACGTTTTATGAAAGACTCCGTGACTCCCACAAAGTAGTCCTGACGTCTGTCGAACGCTTGCTTTCTTCAACAAACTGAAGTATCGCCCATTTTAAAAACGACGATAGTTGAGCATTTGTGCCTAAGACCTGCATTTCTCGCCTGCCTCTCCGAATACGGCAGTATTTCTCGCATTCTCTCTTTCTCGAATATCTTCACAACTACATTTCTCGGTGAAACTATGTAGTCGAGGAAAGAAGAAAGTATTTATTTAACAAATGATGACTTTTCCAGGACTTGTTCATTAAAAAATCCTCTACTAAAAAAAGCGAAACAAATTAAAGAAATATCCGTGACATGTCAGACCATGACTGCTTCTCATTGCATGTGTTCAATAGCGAAAACATTGACAACATGCACATGTTATACTAAAAAATAGAGAATGGAGAAAAGAACTCACCTTTATGAAGATTTACTGGCTGCTCTTGGATAACTACGGATTCCTCAGTATTCGAAACCATGGGAATGCCAACGACTGATAACCCGACTACTAAAACGGCAGCGAAAATCGATGCGTCATATCGGAACCATCAAAAAGTTTCAGTAGCACATGACAAGCACAATCATCACATCGAAAAACTGAGATTGACAAGAGCTCAATGGATTGTCCGTCAGCGACAAAAGTGATAGATTTACGCGCGATTGCATAACAGCTTTATTCAAAACTCGTAGAAGCATTTATTAACAGCATGAATCGTCGCCTCATTGGTCTAAAAAGGTTGTAGCCACAGCCAAAAAGGACGGCAGAAAATCTTCTTCTCCCGCAGAATGACTGCGTCATTTCCCGGAGCGAGGAACAGTTGTCGTGCGTCGGATTGTTGTCGCGTTGTCGCCGCGAGCGACATCGCGACAACAATCCGACGTGGAGGCCATTTTCAGTGAAGCTCTCAGTAAAGCTTTGAATGCTTCTTATTAATCCTTTCTATTTTTGGACTTCATGAATGACGGCGGAGGTGCGATCAACTCGTGGCTTTCCTACGCAAGGATCTAAGGTTGTACAGGGACTTTACCCAAGGTTTGTTACCTTTTCGTTGGGCGGATGGCAGCTGTTTTCGATCTTTTTGTGATTTTTGTTGTTATTTAGGGAATGTGAGTTGTGCTATCCACGACTGGAGTTTCATGATCAAGCTCAGTTCGCCAGGCACCTGCGAGTGGTTCACTCAACAAAGGAGGGAGGCTCGTACATCTGCCGGTTAGTGTCTTTGCTTTTGTTTTTGTCTTCATCTTTAACTGCTTTTTGCAACTGAAAGGGGAACATGGGTGCTAAAATGTGGTGTTTGATAACTTTATCATTAAATATAACACCTATCAAGGCATCACTTACTTCCATATGACATTTCATATTTTCTTGCGTAAATTTGTTGTTCAGATTATGTACTTAGCTGTTGTGTTTATTTCTTTTTGAATTGGCTGGAAGCATCATTGAAATTATCTTACCTTTGTGAGATGAGAACTGCTCTATTCCACATCCGTGACCCCCAAAATTTTCAAAAGAAAAGAATTCTGCTGAAATTCCACCAAGGAGGAGGGAAAGGAGTTTTTCACGTTTCAAACACGATACTCCTCGAAAACGGGACTGCGGTTTAAAAAAGGTTACGACATTTGTGTTCAGCACGTCAAAGGAGGCTTCCATGCAAATTTGCAGCGGATTCTGTGCCGCAAGTTCTGTCTCGAAATAGCTTTTCCGTAGTGTCGTGGATCGCGGCGAGACCCAAACAGAAGATGCGGTAAAAGCACGCCGATTGGAATTCAGGGTCGTGTAGGTCCCACCACGCGTCTAATCCGTCAGTCATTGAGATGATCTACCACATGTACCGTATATTTGCCGTAGTTTCAGCAAAGTTTTAGCGAAGAAAAATTCTTGAAAATTTTGGAGCTTAGGATGTGGAATAGTGGCATGGATAGAAGTGGTTTATTTGCTTTACCATATCGTTTGAGTAAATAACTTATATTGCGAGAGGGATAAACATACTGCCGCCATACAGAACCCTCCATATTGCTTTAATTCAGAAGCCCCAAGCTGATGCAAGGTTTGATAGGTTGCTCCCACAACACTCCGGATGCGCGGTTTGTGAGCGGGCAATCACTCGCAAATTCTAAATCAGCTGCTAATTCAAAACCAGTTTTATATGGCTAGAAGGCTTGTCAAAAATCATATTACGGGTCATACCTGGAATCTGCTACATGGACACTGGAAGCTCAGAAAACCACATTGGTTTTCTAACATGTTCCTCCACCCATAGCTACGCACAACGTATTTTGAGCCTTCTAACAATATGCATAGCTCGCATACGTAATGTACAATATTATAAGAACTAAGAAAGAAACACTCTGTCCGAGACTTTTGCTGTTTTGCCGTTTTGCCTTGCTCATCCGCTTTCCCTTCGCTTTCGAGTCATAAGTCATTGTTTTGAACTGCTCCAACTGGGCAATTGATAATCCATGTACGGGTAAAAGCTTGAAGTGAAGGATTACGAAGCACAAAAGACTGTTGACTCCCAACCTTCCGCGTCAGTTCTATCGATTTGTTGTTCAGCTACCTCTGAGGTTACTGAGACCGTTCTGGCTCTCAGACTGAGGCAAACTAATAGGGAAGTATTAGCACCAACTTTGCGGAGGTTGTAATGCAAGTCTTGTTCGGCTTTCTGTTTTTGAAACGGTACTTTATTCGTCTAACTTTGGTACAAATCGCGTAACCAAAAGTTGTGAGATTAACGGCATAGAGGTGAGGAGCAGCAAAATTCCCCAACGTGGTTTTGGAAAGGGCTAACAACCTTCATTTCATTTGTGTTCATATCCACAAATGTTCTGATTCAAGAGTAGACAAGGTGTTCTGAATTAAAAACTCTAGTTCGGCTAACTTACCAGTCTACCAAACAAGTTGTTTCAAAGGACAGCCATGTTTCAAAAGACCCCATTTCCCTTTTTGTAGGTACAGCATGGATGTAAAAGCTGCGTAGTATAGAAAGATAACATTCATAATCTCATTTAGAAGCATTATTGTTCCCAGTTTGATCCCATCAACATCACCATTTACTGGTGCACAATCAGGTAGGTTTATGCAAACCAAGATTGGGCAAACCAAGAATTGCCTGCTTGACTCGGTAACAACCAAGAAGATTTAGCTCTTTTACATTTTTTTGTTTTAGTTGTATTTATAATACACCATATTTGTGTTTAAGATATGGCAACAATAATGTGTGTCAAAAACTTCCTCTAGAGGGCGTTTCTGATGACGACTATGAAGCACATGTTCGCCGTGTACACTGTGGTCAGTTCATGTCGAGATATTTCTGGATGAAAATGGTTTTTTGAACCTTTCGATGTAATGTGCTTGACGCATTTTAGTCCCGCTTCAGCAGTCGAGACTCAGCGTCGAGGATCCGCGTGAGAAAGAGTTCACACTAACAAGGTACGTTTGTGGTTCGGTGTTTTTTTTTTTGCGAATGCGAAGAAAAGATGAGGCAAAATTTATGAGTTTTGCAAAACGACATCCAAAACGAAATTATTATACATTCACAACCATGAATAGGGTAACAATAGATTTGAGTTCGAAAAATTCAAATGCTGTGGACCGGTATCTATCAAAATCTCGTGAGGAAGTAAGTGATATCATTGAGGCAAGATCATGAAAACGCGTGGCTTCCTGAAGCATTGTGGTATTTTCGTTAATCCACCTGTATTTTCGTCGGATTAGGGCTGCGACTATAGCCAGGTGGAGAGACTTCCTGAAACGAGAACATTCATTCTTTGTCGCCAGTGTTTATTCTTTCTTGTGCTGCAAAGCCTTCAACTACTATTCGCTGGAAAGCTTCCATAGATTTTACTTACATGCTTGTCGCCTATTCATTCATCATTCACCACAACTTTCTTGCCTTTTTTCCGTAATTCTGGTGATGCCCGTGAACCTGTATAGCGGACTTCATTTAGATTCAATATTTGCAGTTAAGTACATCACTCCTCAGTTTTCTTTAAATGAATATTATTCTTCTTTTTTTCCTCCTTCTTACACTCATTCCGTGTCTTAATCCGCTCTTGATTGTTGGTGAATGGATGGCGTATGAATTTCGTGTGTTTTCTCAATCATTCCTCCCGCCTTCAACGCTTCCAAGTTGCACTTCCTATTCCGTCGTTTTCTGTCACAATCGCACATACCCTTTTTCCAAACTTGCTCTTTTACCCATTCCTTAGTATTGATCACTTTTGGTTTTTCTACTCTCATTTGCTTTCATACCTCTATTAACCTTGGCTTATCCTTTTCGCTTGCACAAAGCACCGTTCCTAGCAGCTTTAGAGAAGGTGAGGAGTTATAGCTACATTAGTTTGGAAGCAGGGTTAAGTGGGTGACGATAGATAATCATTGGACCTGGTCTTTATGGCAGGAAAGCATGGGTGTTCGAATTCGTATGCCAGGACAAAGGTGCTGTTTTTCTCGATTGAGGAGGTACGGAGTAGAATGGCGTAGGGGCCGGCTTTCTACACTTTTCATGATCACCACACCACACTTGACATACTTGGAAGTGCTGGCGCTGCCACTAATGTTGATCAGGAAGGACCACAAATTTTAAGCAGTTTCATAGCTGTGCACATTCCTATCAACATCAGTGGCATGCCTGTAGATCTCGTGCAAATATCAATCGTGCACTCGGATGTTACACGTGTCATATTAGTAGATGTTCAGTTTGGTTAGAGGAACGAAATGATATTGTAGTGCTTACGTTAAGTTCATAACTTGGAGAAGGTGATGGTGGTGGATGAAATGGATTTTCGAAGGGATTAGCCCCTATGGATATCTTCTTCGTTGGTAAATCAGCGAGTCCGGAAAGCTGAAAAGAGGAGATAGCAGAAATGGAGAGAAAGTTGTGACTGGCGTAGAAGTAAAGGAGTCGTAGTAGTGGTGTCAATCGAAATGAAAGTATAGGGTGATTTTGGTAGTTGTTTAGTTTTAAACATAGTACACGATAGTATAAGAAGTGAGAAGTTCTGTGAATAGTTTAGTAATGTCACCGTTGGATGTTGCAGGTTGATCTTGTGGTACCGCTCCTGGCTGCTGAAGATTAATATTTTTGATGTATCTAATTACATTTTTCTGCTCCAAGTACAAAGAACATCAAAATTATGGCGACTACACGGTTACCATGGATTTGTTTGACTTTTGGAAGCTTTTGTGCTACTCGTGACAAATCTTTTGTTCTCCAGTTATTTCTCCGATTCTCCGGCCAACTTATGCTAAATCCGTGCTTATTTTATCGTGCGACTACATATATAATGAAAAATAGGCTAAGACTCAACGCAGGAAGACGCTCACTCATATATGAAGCATTCGTGGATGTAGGGATCCTTGTCCATGACAAATACGAGCCGCATCTGATGCATCTAGTAGAAATTCGCCCCTATCAAGCTTCCGTAAATTACTGGAGATAGCTGTATTCGGAGAGGTCTCGAAGTGTGGCAATCTCGAGAAAAATCGAAAAACTGTGCGAAGGGATTCACCGCTTCAAGTGGGCAGAGTTTCACTGTAGCGTGAGATGGGCATCAAAGAGATATCAATGAGAAAAACTGGTGAATGCAAGACTTTTCCGACCCGCTAGATTTGAGCCATGAAGCCATCATTTCTTCAAACCCCGACCTACTGGATAACCCTACTTGCTCACAACGCCCGAGAGAAACTGATTGACATCTACCAGCCCACGTTGGACACCTTTACAATATTTAAAACCTTCTGTGTCGTAGCCAGTTGAGGAATGTTTTGAATTCACCGTTGAGCACTGTTGAGTTTATTATTGATTATGGTTGACTGATAATGGCAGACACTGTTTTCTAAAGATCCCCCAAAATTCTAACTATTTCTGAGGGAACGGAACATTTATCTGGTCGCCATAATTTTGACGTACTCTGCAATAGAACGCTGGTGGAAGCTGTAATTCTTCAAACACATTATTGCTATCAAAAGTAGATCAAGAACTTCTTATTTTGTTGTCCTGAATTTTTCCTGAACATCTTCAGAATTTTTTCTTACCTTGCTTTCTCTTCGACGACTTGGGGCCTCCGACACCTTTTTCAGTATCTTCTCCTTTACGACCTTTTTCGTGAGGTATGTGTATAGGTATGTGCCTCCCTAGAAAGAGTTTTTTTGCTAAGAAGAAGGTTGTTTTGGTAATTCTGTATTTATAAAAAATCACCAACCTGGATCAGCGACAGTATACTAAGTCCGAGCCACATTCCAATTGATCCTCCAAGAGCAGCAATGAACGCAGTAATTGAGTACTTCCATTGTTGTTCCATGGTAAGGTATTCGAATGATCCCCAGTTCAAGTTGATCAGTGTCAAATCTGCATGCTATTTTTTAGACCCGTTTTATTTCTTCTTTTTTTGAATTTTTTTCCATACTTTCCATGTTTTTTAACTCCTTCGTAGTTGAGTGGGCTTTATTTTCAAGCCTACACATCAAGTACAGCGTTTAACCCATTGACGACCGTGTGGCTCACCGGTGAGCCGCGCCCTTCTTGACAAGTACTGGACCTTATTTTCAAACTATTTTGCAGCATTTCCATATGGAGTGGTTACAATCTTCCTAAAAAGGTCTCAAACAAGTGTAGTTCAAGACGGAGTTCTCCATTATTGCGAAAAACATCATGCAAAGGATTTCGAAGTCAAGGAAGATTGCTTCACATTTCTTTTGTAGTGGAATGAAATACTCTGTGCAAAAGACATATTTCCTGCACAGAAACACGTTCTTTACATCCTGCACTTCCTTGTTAGTCAGGCTAGAGCCTTGGGAACATGTATAGTCTCTGGACACTCCCTCACAGCACTCAAAACACCTTTTACAAACTTCTTTTGGCCTCAATGAAAGCAAAAAGTTTTTAGGTTCTCTCCTTTTCTAGTCAGATGATACCGTCGATCTTCTAGAATTAGATTTCAGAATGTTTTCGGAAAAAGATCCGTTTTATTTCCGATTCCCTTATCGTAACAGTGTGGAACTCCGCTGGCGCAGCACTCTTGAAAAGGGCGTTGGTCCCACGCGTCAGACACGCAAAAATGCGCGCGGTCATCAATGGGTTAAAATAGCTTAGAAGCAAATTTTAACTAATTACGTACAAGTACATCTGAATTGAATCCTAATACATCTAAATTGAATCCCATGTTGTAGCTTGTTTCTAAATTTCGTGCGAATAATTTGCCTGCAGACTGGACGCCTATTACTGCGATAGATTCACGATTACAAAGCAAGCCCCTTAGCTCTGAAAATATATATTTCTTGTTTTTTTTTTCTTGCCTTCGCTATTTATGATTAGTGATGGGACTTCATCGCTATCTAGTCCGTATTGGCCTGCTTTGGGACGTCAAGAAAATGGAATTTCGATCATTTTCGCTTTTCAGAAATGTTTTCTGAAGGCAGCTTGTCAAAATCTAGCAATTTTGGTCTGTCATTCATCACTTTTGATGCAACCGTACGTGTTGAACGTCTTTCTTCGAGGAATTGATTAAATTTCTCGAATAAGGTTTCAAATTGTTTGTATGTGTAAACATGTGCACCTGGTCGAACCATTCTCCCTTGAACTTCATGGTCTATTTCGTAGCGAATTTGTCGACAGTCTCGGAAGCAACGGTTGGCGCATTCACTGTCTGAGTAGTTGCCTTTTTGAACGCTGGAATTCAATATTTTAGGTTGTTTCATTATTCTGAGCTTGCTTTTCATCTTCCATAAGATTTCATCACTAGTTTCTACAATAGTCCATTAGGATCAACCTGGCCGATTTCCTCAACACGTACCCTCCCTTCATATCAGTATCTTTAGCAAGCCTATCATAGATGATACTGTTAGAGATAGCTAGAGATAACAACCGACTGCGGTGTTTAAGTGTTGAGGAAGTCGGTCAGGTCCACCCTACCACTTGTGAAGACGTAAAGGTTTTTCAGTGTATTGAACTCTTGATCACTTACTCTACTTCACACTTTGTGTAGTCACAGAGCGGGAATTTGTCCAGATCATCTTTCGCCAAGTAGCTGAGTGATAACGCTGTACATTTACACATGTCCTGAAACAAGTAAGTTTATGCGTAGAGCTCGAATTTAAGAAAGAACATGAGCACTGGATCCGGATGCATGGTTGAGGTTACCCATGGTAAACGTATTAACGTGCTCAAATTTACTCTTCACCTAGAACCCATCAACATGTTCGCCGTGATTGTGCCATCGTTGAAGTGATGCATCCAGAACTGGCATGTGAGACTACCCAGGGTAAACGTGTTGACACTCTTGTAAAAGATGGGTAAATGTGTGTGGTGTGAACACGTTTACCTTTGGTAATTTTAATGATGCTTGCCCGTCCAGGTCCTGGAGTCGTTTATTATTGTTTCTATTGCAATTAGATAAGCGTAAAAGTGGTCCATCCTGTGACCCTTGGATGAATTGGTCTGCACGGCACTTACATCGCTTCAGGCCAATAATGAGCTGTTCTATGGTTGTAAAGAGGAGAGATGGAAGAAGAATCGGTGGAGTATATAATTACGGGCCAAACATTGAAATTTGGGGAGCTGAAAGGTTAGGAGTTCCTGTACTATGTGCATGTAGATTAGATGTTTCACTCTTTTTGCCACCGAATTGAGACAGGTCTTATTTCAGATGTTTGCCCCCCTCCCCCCCTCCTTCTGCTTCTGTAAAACATGGATGGTTGGTATGCGAGTCAAAACCATCATTGATTTGACGTTTGTGTTTACGACTCCTTTGTAAAGAGAAAGACGCGCTAAATAAATCAACCCAGTTGACTGAAGTATCACATGATTGTTGCTATCGTTTTGGTTGTGAATTTGTGAAGAAGGAGAGAATGACTTCTCCCAACAAGAATCCACTCTAACGAGGAAACTAACCCGGATCATCTCCATTCTGCAACGGGACCTGCAGTCAAACTCGCTGTCTTCTCCTTCCTCCACGTCACGACATGCCTTTCCTGGCTCATCGTTCTCGAGCATTTGGTAGAGTGCACGAACCTCGACTGAGACCTCGTGACGCATACCAGCACAGAGCTAAACAAATGGATTTCTTCTCGAATCTCGGTTTCTAGAAAGAGCGATGCTAACCTCAGAAGTGAATCCGTCCCTCGCTCTTCCCTTTCCCTCCATAAATCGATTAAGCGATGAAGGACGTCCGTGGAAATCGACGCTCATGCATTCGAGGTGTTCGCCATTGAGGTTCTCAGCGTTATGGGATAAGAGCATGGTGAAGAAATTGCCCTGGAATGAAGGAGGCTACGTCTGTCCGCTTTATTTACTGGGACAGGTGCAAATGCTGTCCTTAGCTTTATTTTGAATCTTGAGTGACCCGTTCGGCCTTAGTTTCTATAGGAGCGAATGCAGTATCCGAATAACACAATTTTTGATCAACTAACAGCTGGCGTTTCCCACCTTTCTATCAGCATTCCTAAGGAATGAGTTTACCCAGTGGAAACTCCTTGTATAGGGTAATCAGAGCTTCGTGAATGTCTCTAGCTGTGGACATTGTAAAAGGTTCACCGCAGCTAATGAAATGAGATAATTATTTCTATCCAAAATCGCTCCTTGATTGTAAGAATTTTTGGATTCGGCTCAAGTGGATGTGAATGCTGCACCATAGAGCTGATTTGACTGTAATTCTCCAAGGTTCTTCAAAAAATGTAGAGGAGCCCCACTCCCATAGTATTTATTTGAAAATATAGTTAGTTTATAAAGCTCAATAGATGCTAACAGGAGCTACATTTTGGTAAAATTGTGCCATTTTTTTTTCGAGAATGTTTCCCTTCAAAGCTTTCTGCTTATTGGTACCTGAGGGTTTTTGCTGAAGTAACACGTGGGTTTATGGTTTGAATATTTTCGGCCTAGTTTTCCAGTTTTTTTGTCGTCGTCTCGTTTTTGTTTTTTTTTGTCCTAGTTTCTTTTTTGTCGTACAATTTTTGATAACTGACAAAAATATAATTTTTATGGCTAGCGAATTCTATCAGCAATACTTGTCATAGGCCCGAGGGAAACTGATGAAAGAAAAAATTTGTTTACTTTCAATTACTGGCCCGATTCGATATGTTTACTACCACTTTACTTAGTCGGTATAGCTGAGCGATTTCCTAAGCCATTCTCGGAAGTATCTTCGGGATTGTTTCTGAAGATTTTTTGCGCGGGTAAATCTGACTTCACTTGCAAAATCCAAAGCATTTGACATCTTGCACTGCTTCGGACATGCGGTTCAACGGTGATTTATACTGTATGCGTGCGTCAATCACTCGTCAGACGCACACATTCTTTTGCGAAGGGTTTCTTAAAAAGACCGATGAACGCGGCATGCATACTCGGAATGATATTGCCGCACGGTCGTCGCAAGTCCACGAATATGTACATGCGTCTGAACTGCGATTGGGCCTTTCATCATCTAGACGCAAGGTTTTCGGACGCACGCATCTATTATAAATTGCCCTAAATCCCACCAGTAATTGATTTCCCATACCTTTGTTGCTGAAACAAATGCTAACCTGGTCTTCAATCGAGTAGAAGTTGTCTGTGTCGAACCATGGTTGGAAACAGATCTGCATCTGCGAGATCCACGATGTACGAAGTTTGGTCTTGATCACTAAGTCTTCGTTGAACGTGGTCCGTTGGAATCGTTGCATGGAGCGGCGCATCACCTCAGTGCCAGTCTTTTGTGTGAATTCCTCGAATGTGATGTTCCGAGACTCCAGTACTTCCATCCATTTCTACAAGCGTTATTTCATAATGTTGCTCCTTCATGGCTACTTGAATGATTCACTTGTTACTTGAAGTCATCGCCTGCTGGAGAGAAAACAACTTGATTTGTCTGTACTACCACAAAAAACGAGTTTCTTCCTATCAGGCAAAATAGGCGTGTCTTTGAGTTTCTCCCTCATATTGGGGTGTGTTCGAAAACCACTTCTGCGTCATCACTTGGCCAAATGATCTAATTCGAACAATGGCTGTAGAGGTCAAGAATAGCGCAATCAAATCGAGTTTGCGAAAGCAGTAACTAGATACAGAAAGAGTTGGCAATGACAGAAAGTACAAGCCTTTTACGTCATAGGAAGGGGTAGAGGTTACCTTGAACGTTTTTCGTTTCGCGGCTAATCGTGGCGAAATACGAAAGATGTTGATCGATCGAGCTGAGCCGTGAGCTGTCGTCTCCCTTTCTAGACTGTTGTAGGTGGCGATCATGTCGTAAGCTTCCATCACCAGTCGGTAATCCCACGGCAGTTTCATGAAACTGTCGTGGTCCGTCATGTTCGCCAACGATTCCTGAAATGTACTTGCTGGTGAAAACTGCTCATTTACTATAATGGTTACAGGGGTGGGATTTAATGATGTTCCCAGGAAGGTTCTAACCTGCCCGCTCATTCAGCGAGGACAAATCTTCCGAACAGAATGTGGACTTGGACAAAGTGGGGACTTTTTCTAGATGAGTGGTCTACTTCAGAATGGTGGGTACATCACAATTTTTCCATCAGCGTTTATGGGTCCCTCAACAGTCTAGAAACATCGACACACTGATGATTTTTTTATTCGCCAGCGACTTTCTCCAATTGTTGCAAAAAAAAGAAAATGTTTTTAGTTCTAAATGTGTTCTGCTGGACTATTCGTATCGACGTTCCCGCCATCCCTCGCTCTGCTGATGGTAAAACTTTGCTGCTCACAGCAACGCCACGAAAATCGTGCGCATCATTTCAGTACGCCACCATTCTCAGGGTGATGTATTGAAAGGACGTGCATGGTTTCAATGGAGCCGCTATTAACAGCAAAACTGCAGTAGGTATTACTTTATTGAAAAAAGTACATCATATATTCTTTTATTAATGAAATTGAGTTCCGATGGAGGATTGATTTCATAAGTCAAAAATTAGAAAATTTCGAAAAAAAAAACTGTAGAGGAAAGTTCTGTTCTTCCTCCTATTGGCAGTGATTTTCTACTTTTACTATATTGCTTTCAGTACAAAAATGCACATGCCTTTACTGCACGCAAGTTTTTTTCTTCCTGGTAAAAATATTTACTGTTTTTTTTTTCTGCCTGCCACCTTGAAACTATTCGTTTTGTAAGCCTTGTTGATTGTGGGCGTGCTGTAGGGGTAATATCCTCAAAAATGTTGAGATTAACCGTCATGCTCTTGATTTTCTTTGGTGTTTTTATAGTGTTTCCCTGGGTGCATAGTTGTGGAGAGAGTGAAGAGATTAGAGGAAGGAAGAAGGTGAGAAATAGTGTCGTATTCGGAGAGGCAGGCGAGAAATACAGATCATAGGCACAGATACTGAATTATCGTCGTTTTTGAAACAGATATTTTTATCTCTAGTGATTAGTATGCTGTCACTTCCAACAATCTTGCATATTAGACGCGTTCTAAATTCCAAGCTGGAAGGGGTAGATACCGCTACTTTGGCTCATCTCCAACATGATAAAAGGAATGAGTGCACGTCGAGTTAACAGCTAACTGCGCACAATCACTATGACTTTGGAAACAGGTGATAGATCACTTACGTCGACAATCATGTCCCATTCGTCCACCGGAGCGCTTTCGTTGAGTTTAAAATGACTCCATGCCTGTTTCTTAGACATACAAAACGTCACATTCGGCATTGTCATTGAGTCGTTGAACACTATGTTCATGTCGGATTCCTTCGGTTCTTCACAGTATTCAATAACCTGCAATCACGGAAAAGTTAGAGGTTGTAGGTCTCGCTTTTTCTCTATCTCTTTGGTTTTTCGAGTTTCGTCGTTAATTATGGGTGGTGGTTGGTGTTACGTGGTTGTTCTTTTCTTGCTGCTAATGCGACGATCGGAAACGGCGGCTAACAGCACGGTGTAATGCGGGCTCTCGCTAATGCTATAGTTATGTACGATTTTTTCTTCAACACGTGCTATCTGAATGCCCTTGCTTGTCGAACTGAAGTGAACCGACGGAGTAATTGTCGCTACTTGATGTTCCACAGTACGATTTACGAGGCAGTATGCTAGCAAACCGGTTGTTATAGCATTGCAATGGAAAAAATGAAATAGTACAGGAGCGGCTATGTCTTTGCCATTGTTCGCTAGGCATTAGACCTGCTGAGTGATGCTGCATCAATGTTTTTGTTTTTTTAGCCATTCTATCGGGCGTCCATTGTAACCTCAAGCACGATTTGAAATCTGTTGCAAAAAAAACTCAATTGTAGAGCCCTAGGGCCTGGATGCATCATTGAGACCACGCAGGGTAAACGTATTGACGCACATGTCAACGATGGGTAAATTTATGGGGTGTTAACACGTTTACCCGTGGTAACTGCAACGAGGCATACGCTTTCAGATTGTTATTTTTTGATTACCAAGAACTTGATTTTCTTTCTTTCTAGTTATTATACAAATGGCTCGCCGAAATCCGTGCAAACAAGATAAACAAGACAATGAAGTAGTATCAGCGAACGATAAAACCTTATAAGAACCTCATCTTGTTCCATTTCACCAGAAAAATCAAAATAGGAACAGTGTTAATATGGTAATACTGGTAAGAGTTCAACCGGGTGGGCAGTTATGTAAAATGAAGTGAAAACAAAACAAATCCGTTCGGACTACTTAGAATCATGTTACTGTTGGCTACTCAACGTCTTGATCTAAAATTCTTCTCGCATGATTACCACTGACCATGTTGAAAAAATGTAATAAATATAAAAATAACAAAATCTTAAAAGTTACCAAATCAACAACGTCCTTAATCGTTAAACAAGCCAGAAATGCGACAATAAATATGAAGGCCCATTTTCGTGCTCGTTCACCAAACATCGCCTCTCGACATGAGTTGATTTTCCCTTTTTTCTCGCGTGGAGGACTGCCATAGTCAGCAACGCGGCTCATCCTGAAAAGAAAAAGTTCCAGAAAATGTGAGGTCACGGTAGTTTCGATAGATATGCCAAGGCTTTGTTACTATCATATATGTCCATGTTGGTAGTGGGTTTATTTTGTTTGTTAGACTTGTTGTTCCATATACGATCGCGGCTAGGATGATTTCCAGGACTCTCCATCCAATACTCCGAAAAAGGTGTGCAAAAGGTAAAACTGTAGACAAGATGTGCAGCACGCGAGCGTATGCTATTTTCACTTTCTTGAGAGATGAACATGGACGAGAGGAAATATTCGAAGAGGTTTTTCCAGTGGAAATTTTCGTTCCAAATGGGAGTGGAGGCGTTTTTGTGAAGAAGCGCTGAACGATTTGTTCTCGAGTGGTTTTGCGGTTGTGAGGGTCGCCCAAGTGCCGGCGCCATTTTCTACAGTTGAATCGGTAATCAGCAATGCGCCACAATGCGCTGCGACAGCGTAGAGACCAGTCGGCGGCAAACACTTTACAAAATGTCTGTTTTCAACAATGGGCGTAATTGGGTTGGCCGACAGAGGACAATGTTAAGGAAGCGGAGTTACCGTAAGTAGTGGTACTCGATGTTGTTATTCTCCTAGAGGGTGTTACGACAACGGAAGTGAAATTTTGACATGCATGAGTTGATTTGATCTCGCAGGAGGCGGTGGTTATCATGGCAAGGAGACGATCCGAGCGATGACTGAGGTGCTGCTCACCTGGCAGGGCGCTGCATACCGCAATGGCTCCCGAGTTCGATGGGTGCGCGCGAGTGCGTGCGTCTGATAGGGAATGTGGGGTGTATGAACAGTTTAGCCTTGACTGTGAAGAAGACCCTCCCTCCGTTCTGTTTGCACCACGAATCGCTGGTTTCTCTGACGTTTTTATTCGTCAAGTAGGAACTGGGAATGAACTACACATGCGGGGGAGTGTGCCATGTATGTCCGCAATGTCTTTGGCGTTGTACTTGTGATAAGATTCGTCTGTTCTCGCCAGTATTTTATGTCACATATAAACAACTTTAACGGAAATCAAAAGCATTTTTTTGGACATCCGTCAGTGTGTGTATTTTGACCTGAATTTTTCAATGCGATGGTGAGTGTAAAACGGGTCAAAGAAGGGCCATAGTGGTGCTGGCTCGAATTTGAACCGACTGTTTTGTTTTCTTTCTTTTCCTTGTTTTTTAAGGTCTTCTTGATTAGTTACTTGGTCATCCTAAAAGTCTCACAATTCCTTGTCTTTGCAACTCCGTTCAAAGCATCAATTGTCATTCTTCTTTCTTTCTTTCATTACTGCAGCAACCATCAAAACATTTTTTAAGGGCAGAGTCTCCCTTCAGGAATTGTTTTTGAGATTTTTGCTATGGATAGCATCTTTGTGAACCGCTAGAGACCACTGGACAACTTCAAACCCCATAGAATTGCGAGGAAGCCTCTTCTTCAATGCTACTTTTTGTTGAGGAGGGGCGTTGGATATGTAGGAGATGTGCGAGATGACCAGTGTACTACCGCAAGTGAGCTGCTGTCCTTGCATAGTATTTACATGGGAAGACGAGTCCGCTACACATTGCAGGGACGGTAGACTACTATAATCCATGATTGGTTGGACCCTGTGTGTGTACTTGTGGGATCAGGGCTGGGATTCATGAAACGATAGCAAGGTGAACCACCGATGGTTAGCGTGCGTGATTGATTATCGCATAGTGTAGGTGATGCTAGCAGATACAGGAAGTGAAAATTGGCTTGCTAGTTTGATTAAGCTTGATTATGCGTTCATAACCCTAGTCCAGCACGTCAATTAGGTCCGCCGTATAAATGTTAGCACCTCAGAAATGAAAATAAGGTTACAACTCTTTCTTTAGATCTCTGTCTTACTCACATTTCTTAAATGTGAAAAGTGTTAGCGCCTTTTTTTCATATAACTGCTTTTGCTGGTTCACTTTCACCAGATTATCACACTTTACCCTGGCAAATATTTCCAAAACGTGTCATTCAGACTTTTCACATTGCACCTTTCTAATTGTACGGCTACCTACCAGCGAAATCCACACGGAGTACATATAGTACCTGAAGTTCGCGCGTGTTCTTCATTCTTATGTGTATTGATCGTTGGGCGATTGGCGTCTAGCGACTGATCAATATGTATAAAAATGAAGTCGTCCAGCGTTGCCGATGTTAGTTGCTATACTCTGCGTGGAGTATAAGAGAACCCTAGAACGTCATTCTATGAGTAGCACATGTGGGTTAGTGCTTCTTCAGAGAAGTTTTGCTCCTCAAACCGATTCAAATCAGTTGCCATTCCGTTGACAAAAAGGTTGCTGTCGTGTTTTTTGTCGTTTACGTTGAGCAAGTATCGCGAAGGCGCTAAAACACAACAGCGATCTTCCTTGCGCTTGAAAAACCCCAGGCTGATTTCCACTGATGGATCTCTTTTTATTTTCGAAGTGTGATAATCTAAATAGGGCACTTGAGTCCAGTTATAAACCACAGCGCAACGAGTGCAGTTGTCACAGAAACCCGATGTCAAAATTGTTCGCCCTGTTTGCGACTTTGTTTTTTTTTCAATATCTCTCGTTTCTGTTCTTTTACTCTAGACCAGTCGCTGTCATAGTTTTCTGCCCTTCTTTTATATTCGAGAATACTTCAGAAATATTAGAGATGCAAACAGCACACACTTCGGTCCAAGGCCCTTGTTTCAGTTTCACGCAGAACCTCTCGGCGGTGCTGTCGGATCCAGGGCGGTCTCGGTCCGAAGTGAACACGTTCTTCACCCGACACTGGGGCGATTCGTTCGTGCCTCCCACTACCATACCTCGATCGACCCTCATTCCACCGATCTCAGATCAACAGTTCATTGCGCATCAGAAAAACACCGGCAAGGTGGGTGAGAATTGGCCTGGAGTGTCTGGACTACGGTATTTTGAAAGTGCTCGATAACCAACAATCTGATTAAGGTCTATAAGAGGTACCATGCGACGAAGCGAGCGCTGGCCGCTCTGCAGCAACCGTCCACATGTGGCGAGGGAGACTCGGATGATCTTCCGTTGGTGGGTTTGAAGATCTATTGTGTAGCTGATGTCGAAGGATGATGGGGGCATTCGCGTTGGCAGACCACAATGTCGTTAAGTATGCCTCAGAATTGGCTTACGAGGGAGGTGTAAGAGGTTAGCCGGGTACAATGCGGTGAAACCTATTCATTTTAAAGCTACGCCTGACGAGGTGGTACAATATTCATACCATTCTTGTCGTCGGTTCCTGAGAAGAATAACACAAGAGCGCAAATCAAGCAGCATTGCGGGGCTTACGAGCCCTTGACCCTTCGTTAAGCAGTCCAGCGTGTTACTCACCCTATTGCTTGGCTACTTGTATGTGAACCCTTACAGCAGATTAGTAGCAATTATGAGAGTCGAAAAGCAGAAATGGTATGCATCCTTCACCACCTTGTTAGGCAACACTTGAACTGTTTAGGTTTGATTTCAACCTGCGGGGTTACCCTTTTGCGCTTACCCTTGTTAATTGCGTTGTTTGTTCAAGAAACCAAAAGAGTCGAAATTATGCTCTCTGTAGCATCAACATGGTAACAAGAGTAAGTTTACAAGGGGGAGTACTTTTGGTATGGGAATTAGGAAATGGTAACGAAACAGACCTACGGGACTGGTGTGATTGATCATTCAGTACATGGAATATATAGTGTTAGGATGCACAGGACGTCAAATCTGCCTCTGGCTGCATCATTAAGATTACCCAAGAATGTCCCTGGTTTGCTAACCATATACCTGAATCCTAGTTCTCGATACCGTCTAGTTAAGTCTAGTGTTGAAGTTCGTTTCGCGCTGGAATGTTATAAAAACAAAGGTTGATTGGGTGTTGCAGAGGTATCGTTCCGTACATCTGCAGTTGTAGTGAGCGCTGTTTACTGTTAGCTACTTTTTTTTGCGCTTGAGGAAATGGTGTACACTCATGGGTGTCGCATTCTGACCGCGACTGTCCCGACGTAAATGATTGCGGCAGCCGATGCTGCTGTAACATCGAGAGAACTTGTTCCCAGCTAAACTATTCTACGGCATGGTCGCACTTTTCTGTTTTACTACCGATGACCATAAGGAATCGAACGAAGGTGTGCTACTACGCTTGAGTTAGAAGTACTGGATGATTTCGGAAGCTGTTGCACTCACAGTTTTGTTTTTCGTGACAGAGTCGTAAAGTCACTAAGGATGGTACGACAGTCTAAGGGCGCGGTCACGCGGTCGTTATAGGCTTTAAAATCGAGCGAGTTGTTACGGGTATGTCATGCACTTTGGGTCCATGTCCGAAGACTGCCGAGAATTCGGTGAACGAAGATACCGTCCTAACCTGTCAAAGGACAACAATTCATCATGCTATATTTCAATCACTTCTAGGGTAGTCGTGGGAGTGATATGGGTGTTCGTTCCGAAACTAGATTCACTGATAAGGGTGGAATGTCCGGAAGTCATAAAACACTTTATTTAAGTAGTTAGTCTAATAGTAAGTATCGTAAGTAGTTCCCGGATTGAGAAATGCATGGTAGTCCTGGAAATTTTAGCTTTAAAAGAGATTAACTGAAGTCTACTAGAAAAATTCTCATTCATGGTGCATTCTTAGATTCCAAGCACTGTGCTAAGTAATTAAGCACTTAAATATTTTTTCATACTTCTCAGCTCCTCGCGGCGCATTTCAATATTAGTCCACCGTAAGTCAGGCGTTTGCTACTAATTTTGCATGTATACTAAAAAATGAATTCATTCATATTTTTGTGCTATTTAAATTGTGAAAATTTCAAATTTCTGCAAGAAATTTCCGAAGATAAGTGAAGAGTGCCCTTCCTGCTCAATTTAGGTAAATTTAGCAATCTTTTTGTTTTATAGAATTGCATGGGAAAAGCCAAAAAGGGTTATAGTTTGCTTTTTTTTTCTTGACATACCTCATAAGAATCGGAGGGAAAGGAATGAGCAAGGAAATTGGAAGGAGTGATGAATTGTGATAAAAACATTGGGATCGCGTGAAATTATTTAACAGCACCCACGTTTGATCTCATTCGACTCTAAAGATACTTCATGGACAAAACCCGCTGAAGTCTTTCTACCTGAGATTTTGTCGGAATCCTCGGTTTTTAGAGGACCTAGAATTCACATCCAGCGGTGGAATAACGCGAAACACGCGAAAAATCCATCAGGGCTGTTGTTTAGAATAGTTAGTACAGAAGGTTACGAAAAAAATACAGTTCATGAATTTTCGAAGAACATTCTAATTGAATTAATGTGGTAATTGAAAGAAGCAGTTCTTAAATTGCCTAGCCATTCAGGCCCAAGGAAAAAACAAAGGGCTTTATAGGGGTTCTTCTCAAAGCTTCCTCAATTCTTTTTCGCAGAATAGCCCGTCAATTTCTATTTACGAGTGAATAGAGCGTTGAATTTGTGGGTATCTTCTTCGCATGATAGATCAGCTCACCTCCTTTTTTCACTACCAGTTGCTGTTCTTAGGTTAAAGAGGCTGTAGGGTGGCTAGCCTCAGAAAAAGAGGCTTTTTTGATAATTCGTTGTTGGTTCTCTCAGTCAGAAGGTTAAGTGAGGATTTAGAGAGATTCCGGAGTTATGGAGTGGGACAAATGATGAAATAGCTGATCAGTGAAAATCAGAATGAATTGCTAGAGATCCCGAAGCAGTACGACTTCATCATCTTCATATGATGACTCTCCATAAGATGAGGTTAATATCATTGTGAAAGAATTCTTCAATCACTTATATCCATTTCTGGTTAGTCATACAATGAATAGTAGGAGAACCGAAGAAAAACCAGAAAAGCTCAGAAAATACTTACCAGTAAAGAGAATTCATGTCGAAGTGGTAGATATTGGAGCGCTCGCCATATTTCCGCCTGGCCTTTTTAGTCGGATCATGTAGTTTAGTAAATCGTAATGCCTTGAGCGACGACGATTGCATTGAACGCTGTTCGTTCTGTTCGCCAGCGGCAAGTACAGCTGTTGTTTTGTCTCGTGAGGTGAGGGTGGAGGACACAACACACTCCGCTCGTAGTGATGTAATGCTGGAAAAAGTCGACGGAGCTGCTAAAATATCTGCGGTGATTGACACGCGAACAGTTAATGGCGAGTTCAGGTTCTTATGGATCCTCTGTTCCACCTTTCGGATGCGAGCACGTTCACGGATATCTTCACTGTGCCGCAGAAGGGTTTGCCAGATCCGCTGACGGTGACCAGGAGTGGGAAGGCGGTGGTGTCATGCTTACCAGGGGACGCGGATGTCAGAAAGGTGAGCTCATCCACATCCATAATCTCATGGAATTTCGTATTCTCTTGGAAATCTATTTGTCTCAGAATCCCGGCTCATTTCGAGACTACATCGCCCTGAGTTCCCGGCTGGAGTCGTTCCATGATGTCGTTGATTCCCGGTTGGCAACACGGCTGGTGGCGAAGTCGGCCGCCTTCTGGCAAATGGTTCACAGCTACGGTGGCTTGCACGAAGAGCTAAGCGACGCGATGAGTGACATTAGGAGAGTACGGTAAGTGTCTTTTCTGCCTTTCTGTCGAAGGGAATTGCTTACATCCCGTGCAAATGATATCTTTTAGGTCTAGTCTGCAAGCTGTTTCACGTCTGGTCTGCGATAGAACACGAAAAATAATTCAGTTGTATGAGCAACGAGAGAAGAAACACAAACTCCTGGCCAAGCTATTTGTGAGTTCTTGAGATTTTTCCCGTTTTACTATTGATTACCTTCCCATACGTTCTGTTGAGAAAGGATTATTTTTGTCTAATTTCTGTTCCTGCTTATTCATCCTTTGAATGTTTTCTACTACTTTGCTTCCCCTCTATTTTTATTTTTACTCTTTTCTCAAATCTCTCTTCTTGGATCAGAATTTCATTTTTTTTCTTGTCATGGGGAAAATCTCAGTATGATTTCCCGAGGCGTTCTTTATGACCGCAATAAAATCATGAACAAAAATACATTTTAAGGACGTGGCATGCCTTCGAGAAGCTCAGACCACTGTACAGATGCTGCTTAATCAGAGTGATTACCCGAAAGTTATCGAATGTATAGAAACAAGCGAAGAAGTGTTGAGTTCCGAGTTGAGTGGAGTGCAATGTTTCAGGTGAATAACGCTTTTTTTGCCCTCCTATGCAAATTTTAATGTCTTAATTCGTCAGGCACCTCGGGTCCCAGCTGTCCGAGTTGTACTGTGTGATTGGTCGCATGATGTTGGATGATTTTGCGACTTTGATCCAGAAAGAGTTCGGAACAAAGCCCGAAGACGGTGTTCTAATGACCTACGATGTACGTCTAACTTTGTGATGCCCTGCGATGGCGCACATGATTCATCTATTAACTTTTAGGGTGAACTCTCTTGTGTCATTATGGGTCTTATTCAAGTTCGGCGTTTCGGATTCATGTCAATGATCCGAACGGAAATTTTGGAAGCACTGAAAGGGATACTTCGACATGAAGTTAAACTTCACATAGTGCAAAGCGGCCTTGATCTCACTGATTTCGACCCAACGCTCAAGTGAGTTCATGTTTTCGATATATGTGTCTTATCCAGAAATTTTGGCGATCTCTGCGCCGTTTCCTACGTTAGCACTGCTCGGCTAGTAGCGCCAGTGAAGAAATGAGCATTGGTGAAAGTAAAAGTCTTGTCCCAACTCCAGTTTGCATTGTGAAGAGAGCGAGGAGTCATCCCTTCGTGAATTGTTCCCTGTAACATTACTAGGGTTTTGTTGCATATATTACTCCTTGTTGGGACGAATAGGTGCTAGTAACGTATTAGCATAGTATATTACAATACTATAGGTAGCACAATCGCAGTCCCTGTATCAGGGCTTTGCTGGGTCGTATTTCATTCATGTGTAGATGTACCGATGTTCCGTAGTTCCTGAGTAATCTATCGTAAAATTTGCTCGATACCAGATGTGGCATGATTTCTCACTCAAAATCTGAACCGGATTAGTTTTGCTTCAGAAAAAAACATTTAGACCTGTCAGCTATTGCAGAATATCTTGTTTATCAGTCGAAAACAGTGTGGTAATTACTAATTGTAATCCTGCTGATGCCATTATTCTAGCCATTTCTATTTCATCTGCACGTTTGACCTTTCTTCTCATAAATCTCGAGTTGAAATCATTTTTTTTCTCTGGTTGGTGATTATGCTCACACTTGTCACAAGTGGTGTTGAAGTTACTCCATTGAGTATGGGCTCGAAACCACACTTTCCCTGTTTTTTTTTTAAAGTTTTCTCTTTCTTTCCAGCCAACTTGGTGAACCAGTACGTCGGCTAAAGTTTGCTGATTGGTTGAAAACCGTTGATGACGTCACACAAGAATTCTTCAGTTTCTGCAAAAGAGTTCAGGTTAGAATGCATACTGCTTTTTACTCTGTTCTATATTTGCAATTCAAAAAGTTCCTGAACATTTTCCAACTAAAAAACTGAGGCAATACGGTTATGGACAGATCAGTCGCTTTTTGTTTCTCTTTTCACCTCGATTTGAGAGCCTTGCGAGAGTATTCATTAGCAACAATTATGTCAGTTGTCCTTTACCTCGCAGAATTTTGTTCACAAGTTACAATTGATAACTATGCGAAGCGCGCTTTTCTTATTTCTGCAGTTCCTAGTTGAGTAATTGCAGAATTCTTGCAGGCTTTACAAGACGTGGTCTGCGAGTGCACTGAACGGGTACGAAATCTTTCCACTGCTACGGGGCGGATGAATTCACCTTTCGTGAACGAGGACTCTCTCCAAGTGCGTGCAGCGGTGGATCTGTCATCAAGTGACCAGGATGTCAGTTCAACACATTCACGTTGATTTCTTTAATCGTGTTACATGTTTTATAGTAGAGTTGGTCCGCTGAAGAATCCGACTGTAAGCAGATGGCAACGACTGTAAGAAGATGGGCCTAAGCTTTTTCAGGTAGTCAGCGGACCATCTCTGGCGCCCGATGCTTTTCCATCCACTGATCCGGCAGCTCTTATGGCAGTTGAGATTCGCTCATTGCCGCAGCTTCTGAAATCTGCGTCCATTCTGGCCGAATTCGCTCATCACTGTGCTCAAACACGATTATGTCGTCTGCTAATAGCGAGATCTAAAGTAAGTTTTGTGGAGTCTTGTTCCGTATGCGTGTAGGATCGTTGGGGCAGGAAGAAATGAATATCTCGAAAAATGAAATGGCTGGGTATTTGTCATTTTTATTTCGATGCGTCACGAAACTTGAATTCCTGTTTCTGCAGCAGATTTAGAGGTTTCCGTAGAAGCGCTACAAGCAGTGAGATAGCAGTATGGTGGGGAATGTGAGGCGAAATGTGTGACTCCATATTTGCAGAGGGTTCTTCTATCCCTGGAGCTTTTGGGTTAGTTGTTTGCTTTGATTTCTATGAAGAATAACCAACCTTTTTTCGGTGACGGGACACAGTAGAAGGAACAAAATTGCACCCACAGCTTTCAGCGCACCTACCCTTCAACCCCGCATAACATTCATATACGAACGTACGCGGAATTCTGTTAGTTTTTCTAAAAGATACTTATCTCCTAGTGCTTAGCGCTTTGAATGAAGATTCTATGAACCGAATATATTCTACCGCAGCCGGCTTGCACAAAGCTTAGCAACTTTTTATTGCATTCACACGGGAATTTTTCTTTCCCAAAAAAGGATTTCAAGTTGATGTGAAAATTGGGATCAAAACGTTTCACTTTATGCTCTATAGTACAACCTAAATGGCGAATGTTAGTGCTTTATTTCCCTACTAAACCAATTTTCCTTCCTCTCAAAGGTGTCCCTTTCTTTTGCCTTCTTCCATAATTCAAGTTTCTTGTTCCTCATGTTCAAGTATATTGTTCAGCAGATTCGTAGGAAGTAGTTCTAGGGCTGGTTTTACAAGTGGACACGACTACTGTACTAATTTTGTTTATATGATATCATGTTACTTTTTACAGCTGCAAGAAGGTGCTCAAGACCTAACAACACCGGAACAACTGACACAAATGATTTCTTTGGTTAAAACATATCAACACGACTGTTCCAGTCAGGGATGGCATAAAAATCAGGTGATGATCGTTTTCACTTACCTCGATATTCATAGTTTCCAGAGGTAGTACTAAAGTATCCACGTTAATGTGAACGGTAAGCATATCTACGGGTAACTGCACGCAAAATAATTGCCACTGTGTCCAGCATTATCTAGAAAGTCCCACTTTTGTGTTCCTATCATACCGATGTGTTGATTCATCGAGAGTTGATATGGGCGTACACTGCAGGACAAAAATTACAGGTCAATTTTCTCCACTTTTTGGATAGTTCGTTCTCAAAAATACCGGAACCAATACTCATGATCAGTTTAAACTTTGCCGCTGGTAGGAATTTTATGGGCTGGTCACGAAAATCATGCTCATACTGTACCGTGATGCCATTTTTCTTACGACTACGGTATGGGTACTGAAATGAAGTGGAAGATATTGCCAATTTGATTAGGAAAATGACGGAGTGCTGCAAAACAAAGCCGATGCTCGCGATCAGCATGCCAAATAACCTCATTATTCGCAGTTTCAAAAGATACTGTGAGGTGTACATAGTTTCTACCGCATACTCACCGTAGCTCCACAGATACGGTGTTATGGTTCGAAATGGTCATGATTTCCGTGGTAAGCGCACCAAATAATCTTCGTAGGCAAAGTTTGGTCAAAACTATAGTTTTGAGATTTTGGGTGCAGAATTAGCGGAACAGTGCCTAACTTTTTTATTCATCTATATTCAAACCTCAATTTCCAGCCGATTGCCGTCAGTCCGCTGTCAAAGTGTCTGCAAAAGTTGTGTCTAGAGTACATAGAGCGGTTCCATACACAACGTCGAGCAAAGATGAGGTCTGTTTCTGCTCTGCATTCATTGGAATTCTTCCTTTTCTCTTTCAGCCGATGGACTAATCTTTCTTCCCAATTCTAGCTACTGAAGAAAATTACTCTAGTGTGTAGGAAAATTTTAATTGTAGCTCGGTGCTTGATGCTGAATTGTGGAAAGCATCCGAGGTAGCAGCTGAGTACCAATGTCTCGTGGACGAGTCTATCCGCACAGGTAGACTTGTTAATGTCCCGGCCTCTAGACTTCCTGCAGTTGGAGAGGCGCTGATGGTCGAAGGCGTCCCGTATGTCGTGGTTGGGTCAGTATGTTTATTTGGCTAATCATCATTCACCATATGCGTTCATACTTCGAGGTTTCAGCTCTGCGTTGGCTTTTCTGAAAATTCTTGCGGATTACTGTGAGTGCTTCGCCGCGCTTCCAGCATTCGCTGCTGATATTTTGTCAAGAGTCGTTGAGTTACTGAAAGGGTTCAACAGGTGTGTTTATTGGGTTTAGGAATAAGTTCGTTCGGTTTTTTTATGAGCATAGAAACCACTACTTTCCACGGACAATGACAACCACACATACCGACCAGGCATGCGTTGCATACCTCGTACCTTCTTCTATTAATGCTGGCAGAGACAGGGCAACTTATCAGCTCCATGTCACGAAAAATGCCCGCAACCGCAACTCTTGGATAACGTTTGTGAAATCAATGGGAAAGTGAACAAAATAAGCTGTGTATGACTGCACTAGACCTGTGGGGTCGATATTATTAAAAATCCCCTACATTCATGTTTTTTGCTAGTCATTTTGGTGAAATTTGCTTGGAGAAATCGAGCATACCCAATGTGGACGTTCACCTCTTATCGAGCATTTTGGGGTTTTGCACGGAATGCGTTAGCTAGACTTACACGTTGTTGAGAGATACCCTCAATAATGATCATTCCTTACATCTAAAGCAACCTCAACGGATAATCACCTTCCACAAATTGGGCGTCCAGAACGAGAAGCAACTTCAAAGCCAAATTTTCCCTGTCTGAAGTGGGTTAACCACTTCTGTGTTGTCCTTTCAGCAGTGAAGGTTCCTCTCCAAACGTCATTGGTATCCCTAGTTAATTGAACCAAATTTGATCTACAGTTGAAGTCGAACGATAGTCGGTTGCGGGGAGGTTCAATTTGGTTGACTAAAGTGGTAACAATCTATGTTGTAGAAAACAAGGTAAAGCGAGAATTGAAAAAAAAAGAGGTTGCAACATTTGCAAAGAGCAAATCAAGAGCTATAAAATGGACTATGACGGCAAGTAAAGCAGGGTTCGAATCACCGTGAAGAAAAAAAATTTGTTGAAAGAAACCGAACGAACTTATTCCCCAACCCAATACATTCAGTATCTTCGCAGTTTTTTTTTTCTCTCAGATTAGCACATTTCTTGCTGCTGTTCGGAATTCTTTTTGTTTGCACGTTTTTAGAGCCACCATTTTGGACATTAATAACTGTATTCGTTTTCAGCCGCAGTTGTCAATTAATTTTGGGAGCCGGCGCTCTGCAGCTGGTCGGGTTAAAGACTATTTCTGTCAGAAATCTAGGTATGTATAGCTTTTTCGGTTTTTTTTTTCGATCATGGGGATTGCCAATTGTTTGGATGCAGCTGACGACGTGTTGTTTTACTTCTTGTGGTACTCCGTTAGCAGTTCACCTTGAACATTGCTTGGATTTGAGTCGTATTCTGTTTGATGAGGGCTGTTGCAGCGTTGGCGTCGCGTTCGTTGCAGCTGATTGTCCACTTCGTACCTTTGGTAGCTGGCGAAGCCGAAGCGGCTTTAAAAGAAGATCAGAAGCACCTTATGCGACATTTCAAGCAGGTGCTGTCCTTATACTAATGTATCCATGTTACGTTCACGTCTTCGATATGTTTACAGGCGCTTAGCGACTACTCCGACCACATTAGTGAGATTACTGCTAAGCTGATCAGCGTGATCGATCACCACACGATCAACTGCTTAAGCAATGTATGGAGTAGAAATTGCGTAGAGAGAGTAGCTCCGTAACTACATTGGTTGTTTCAGTGGGAAGTCAGCACTTCGGTGCCGTCGCCGTCTTTCCAGCAGATTTGCCGTCAAATGCAGAAGTTCCACAACGGCTTGGCGGGCATTATCCCAGACGAGCAGATCAAGGTACTGGTTTTCCTTTATACTTTTATCAGAGGGCATTTCTATGTTGATGCTTTGATGTGCGTCTTGTTAGAGTATGCTAACGGTGGGAATTTAGCATGGAAATTTCCACCGTAGACATATTTTTCCGTCTTCTCTCAGGCTTAATTGTTTCTATTGACATTTGTTTTCAGTCCCTCTTCGAGACCGTCCACGATCATTTCAAAGGGAACTTGAAACTGCATCTGGCGAAGATTGGCATCTCACCACACGACTCCCTGAAATATGGGTAGGGGTTCTTTTCCCTTTCTTTTTTTTTTCGCTAGCGGAGATTAGAGCAGCGTTTATTAATAACGAGAAGGTGGCAGTGGGTTTGATTTCTAAACAACAAAAAATCAGAAATGAGACTGAAAGAGAAAACCCCTGTTTAAAAAATTTTAAATTGCAGATTTGTGTCGCAAGACTACGCGTTCTACGCACAAAGTTTGCGGGCGATGTCCAGCTGTTGCGATCTTTATGTCGAGTCGTTGAACGATGTTATTTACGGACGTTGAATTACGGGCGAATTGCAGCTGATCCCGACGAGGTTGCACATGAGCTGCTGCGCAGGGTGTGCGCATCTTTCACTTTCTCCCAGTCTACTGAGCTTCCTTTTCCCATCGTTGTTTGCTGGTACTAATTTGGACATAATCGACGTGGTTGTGAGAATTGTTTATTATGTATGTTAGAGTAATATAGTTTTTCTTCGCCACTTCTATCTCTATCGAGTCTTTTGTTTCTGGGATCACTTAAAGTCGTCCATTCTGCTAGTCATCACGGTATCCTGTCATGTGCCTTTTCTATTTCTGTGATGTGTTCGGTCGCCACTCCCGTTTTGCCCTCATTCCATGACAACATTCCTGATTTTCGCGCACTTTTTTCACCGAGTTCTGTGCTAATTCTTACGAGATTCACTGGGTCACAGATGATGATATTGTCGTACAAGTTGGATTGTATACATTTTCTAACGATGTAGCAATGTTTTTCGAGCAGCGAGGCTAACTAGATTATGGAATTATCGATTTTCACGAAGATGCGATCTTGAAAATGGAGAGATTTTGAACAAGAAGAAAAAGGAGGGAAGGATTTGTCTGGCAGCAAGAAATGTTCGAGTGAGTTTGGGCTGAAATGGTCGCTAAAGTTACCTGATGGTGGGATAAAAGGTGCTCAGGATCTATTTTGGTAACAGATGTTCTCGAACTAGCCAAAAAATTAAGGGTCCCGCGCATTAAAACATTAAAGAACTTTTAAAAGAATTCCCTACCCATATACGGGTTAAATAGCCTAAAAATCAAGTCCTGCAGTTTAAGTTTTACGGGAATCTTTACGTTTCATCTATGGGACAGGTAGTTAAAATCGCTGAACAATGGATGTCCGTAATGGAGTGTAGCGCTAGTGTCTTCGGTTTTTGTTATCATATTATACCTAAGGCAGAGGATTTGAAACATAATGTGTAGATGCGTGCGTCAGTGACGCGTCGCGCACTGATTTGTGATTTTTTCCTGGAGCGGTTTGTCAACAAAGTATGAACACCATGTCAACGAATGAAGATACCGCATGGTCGCCTCGAAAAGAAGCGAAGGTGTCTCAGCTGCGTCTGATCTGCCTTAGAGGTTCCATAGGTGGCTCCTTCATCATGTGGTCACTCACACGCGCAATTGCCTTATGACGGATGAGTTCTATGAATCTTTCACGAATTTCGGATGAATGGAAAAACATGTTTACAAGCAAATACTTCTGGACAACAAACTCGAATGATTGCTCAGAGTAGGGAGGGTGCAGCATTTCTAGGATTTCTAGGACGGTGAGCTGTGGTGCTCATGCTCTTCTCTGAAGATCCCAATGGTGTCCCAGTAACCCCGTCGTCTTCAGGCTTCTATGCAGCTATGGGAACACCTCTTGGACCAGTGAAAATCAACCTTGGAGACAAGATCAAAGATCAGTTCGTTGTGAAGAAGAAGATTGGAGAGGGGGCTTGTGGACAGGTTTACCTCGTGCATGTACTCGACAAAAATGGAAAAGTGAGTCCTGAGGAGACTAGCGACAGCATAGAGATGAGTGTTTCTGTCGTTTTAGCCGAGAGGAAAGGCTGCGATGAAGGTGGAGCCGTTAATGAAGAGTAAAGATGATGAAATTCTTAAAATGGAAATTTTCGTGCTAAAGAAAATTCAAAAGTAGGTTTGGAAGCATGTGGTGTAGGTTTTGCAGGAGACATGCGGCACTGGGGTCTATCTATACTATGCATATGCCTGAGAACTCGTGGAGAACCAATGTGGGCGAATTTCCGGGTCCAGAATGGATGCCGACTACCTAAAACATCCAAGCAGATCACAAGAGCGGCTGCCTGACACGCATACGTCTGAGCATGCCATACGTTGTGTCTAAAAGAGCAATTTTTAGCAAATGCATGCGTTCGACTCGCGTGCGTCGAGAAATGCCGTTTGGACAACCGTGCATGGCTGCCCTATCACTGATTTACATGTTTTGTCAGGATATAAATGAGCTGCAAATGATAACAGCTAGCTTGGGTATATAAGCGAAGCGAAGGGTAAGTATCATTCAGATGCAGAACCGACACGGCGGGGATGTAGCGTCAACAAGCCTACACAGCAGTTCAGCAGTCAGCAGGTTCCAGCGCCTGAAGCGTACATTTCTAGGGCTAGCAGTCATAAATACATAACCAAGCGAGATCCTGTTAGCAATCCTACTTTTGCGTAATACATCTCCTAATATTTCCTGGTCTATAGGATGAGCAATCGCTTTAACCATCTTTGGTTTCGTGATTAACACCTTATGCATCACAGCATAGGACGATTTTGCTTCCCCACTACTAAACGCTTGCGCAGTCTTCCTGTGGCGGAGCCAAGTAGTGGGAAAAGAAGAATCTCGGAACTTGGAAATCCTTTGCAGAGATAGAAGTGATCGCTTCAAGGTGGCTTCATTTCGGAGAACATGTTCAACCGCTCAAGTCGGCAGTCAGTGAACGGATGAAGGATTACTATGAATCCAGCATAACAAATGTGAATGATAAGAGGGCAGCCAAGCACGGTTGTCCAAACGGCTTATCTCGCGTGCGTCAGTCGGATAGAGGGTAGACGCAGTAGCAGCCCTGACGCAGCTCAAGGCCAATTTATACTAGCTGCGTGCGTCAGTCGCGCACCAGTCGCACGCATCCATTTGAAAGGGAATTTCCATGAAGACCGGTCAACACGGCATGTACATCCTCAATGAAAAGAACGCGCGGCCGCCGCGAGGCCGTAAACGCGTGCGTCTGAGCTGCGACTGCGATGCGACTGCAATGCGACTGGGCCCTATTCTTCATCATATAGACGCACGCGCGTCAGTCGCACGCATCCAGTATAAATTGCCCTTCAGAGGCAAGTAAGACTACCCGTTTGCGGCATTTCGGTTATTCGCGATGGCACGACGCCGTACTTTCATTGAGAATGTGCTTGACGCGTTGACCTGTCTTCATCGAAAATCCGGGTAAAATGGAGTTGGGGGGGTGGTGGGGGGGGGCACTTGGTATAAGTCGATGATATGACCTGTCCTGCACGTTCAGACTCGTTAGCTGACACGTCCAGAACGCTCTGACTTGTTAGCTCTCTTAATGTATAGTAGTTACCTGTAATGCAAACGAGTCAGAACGTGTAGGACAGGTCATATCATCGACTTATACCGAGTGCCCCCCCCAACTCCATTTTACCCGAAAATCCTCCTCGAATAGATGCGTGCGTCTAACGCACAATTAGTGCAATTTATACCAGGGACCCACACATTCATTTGCAAAGAATTTTCCATGAAGACCGGTCAACACGGCATGCACATCCTCAATGAAAAGGTGCGACCGAGGCCGTAAACGCGTATGAGCTGTGTTAGCGATGAGACTCGCCGTATCCCTCATCACATAGACGCACGCGCGTCAAACGCACACATCTAGTATGAATTCCCCTATTGGGCCTATGACATACTTCACAGCTACAAGAAAATGAATAGAAATGATTAGAACAAAATGTTACGAGTTCTAATATCTTATCACACAGTTTGCGTGGAATACCGTGCTGGAATAGGAGCCACTGTGAGGAAACTTGTGGTGGTGAACGGTCGCAGCGACAACGTCGCTGTGAAGTATGTTTGGACAACTTTTCCTGACTGCCCTATCTTATCTTTCACATTTGTTATGCTGGCTTCATAGCAATCCTTCATCCGATGAATGACTGCCAACTCCACCGGTTGTATGAGTTCTCCCAAAAAAGAGCCACTTTCAAGTGATATATGAGCGACTGCTCTGCAAGTACGTTGTGGATTTCCAAATTTCAAGGTATTTCATCTTTTCCCACTGCTTTGCGCTGGCGCAGGAAGAGCGCCTCGCTCATAGTGTATGTTAGAGGTTGGTTGGCGGTGTGATAAGGATGTCCGGCGTCCAAAAGTGGAGGAACACCTGGAGACGGGTCCAACGGCGTGGTATGGGTGCACCGGTGCCCAAAAAGCGGGGAAATGCCCGGAGTCGGGTCCAACGGCCTGATAAGTGTGCGCCTGTATTGAGGTCCAACACTAATTTGCACTGATTCTGTCACTTTCCACTACTTACGTCGACCACAGCAAAATGCACTGCGTTACCACGAATGGTTGGAAGAGAGCTGTCCACAATGGGTCAGTGGTTCCATAAGCTGCGGTGAAGACTATTTCTCTGTGGATAGTGTCTGTTCATCCAACTGCATTAATCTCATTTGTGGACACTGGAAATATGCGAGCGAAGCGAGCACGAAAAGAAGCATGAGAGTCCGGCGTTAGCCGAACGATCAGTCTGGTTTTCCCATAAAACTAGAATTTGGGTATGGATAGGAAATAAGATAATGATCAAGAATGTTGCAGTTCACGTCATGTTTGCCGATGTCTCGCTTCTGGAAAGACTGATTCATATACATTCGTTGTGATGAGCTTACTAGGAAAGGAGTTATCCGATATTAGAAGACGGCTTCCAAACAGGAAAATTAGCACGCCGTCGACATTAAGAATATGCATACAAGTTGTTCGGGTGTGTGCTTGAGCAGCATTTTTCTCTGGGTCGTCTTTGTTACCTATGCTGCCAACAGGGTCTGCAAGATCTACATGAGGCCGGATTTGTTCATCGGGATGTGAAACCAAGTAACCTTGCAATGGGTCTTTACAACACACAGGTGAGAAAAATGAGTTTCTTTTCGCTGGCCTTGCCTAATAATCTCGTCAATTCTATACTTCAATTCAGGTCGTGTACATATTCGACTTTGGTCTCGCACGTCAAATCCTCCTGCCAGATAATGCCGGTCGCTTGAGGTTGCGAGAACCTCGGAACAAGGTTGGACCAAATTCATATGGAAAGCTGACCTTAGACTGCTGCTATGCTCCGCGTTAAGTCTGTAACCCTATGTCGCAGTCGCTCAGTGGACATCAATTCTGATGCGTATTGATTGCCAGTGGCTAATGCGACAGCAACGCTAGCGATGTCTCACCCAAAATCGATAGGCATCGAAAGTCAATGTCGCTGGAGTTGGCGATGCAGGGTGTCGCACACCATGTATAGTACTTTGGAATTTTTGAGAAAAAAAAGCGCGGAAACAGGGACCCAGTCAGAGCTGAAAGAAACCAACAGAATGATAGATCTTCCATGACCACATTTGTTCCACCGTAGCTTTAGGCGTCAAATAATCTTAATGAATGGTGTACTTAGTGCACAGTGCACACAACACACCTCGATTTACGACCACTTCCTCCAAATTGCTCGGAATCAGTGAAAGGCCTCTGCCTCGCAAGGATTTTGCGTTGTAATCAGCGGAAAACGATTCTATTTAGAGAACGGGTCCGATCTCTCAACGAGTTGCTTCTATACACCGTACAATCAATGAGAAATGAGGGCCCGTTTACATTGTTTCGAACTGATGTAGAGACATTTCTCGTTCTTTTTTTTTCGAGAAACATCCAGATCACCTATGCAGAGATACAGGGGTATCAAAAAGTTTCCGGCCTCCGCTTGCCTGTTCCATATTTCTGCCCTATTTTGAGAGCGCCATGTAGGATGAAGCCTTTCATAATAATTTGCAAAGTTTCATGAGATTTCGCTAAACTTCTCAGGAATAAGAACGTTTTATTCAAGCCAAGGTATGGTTACCGCTCAACAAATGTGTATCCAGCGAGAAGCAATCGACGAATTTTTGTTTTCTAAACGAAATTTATTGAACAGAATCTAAATCCGCCCCTGAATTCTAAACGAAGAGGAAGTCTTCTAGCATTTTTACATAAAATTTCGGAACCCAATATTTTTAATGGAGTGACAAAAAGAAACAGAGCGACCTCTGATCAACGAGCAGAGACAAGACGAAGACAGATTACTGCCGCTGTAGAAAATATTACTGGCATTGCAGGGAGAATTTAGGAGCTGGAAGCGCGCAAGGACCTAAGCTATTGAAAACTTTCTTTGGAAATTTTTTAGGCTACCATCTAAGAATTTTAGCCTTCGCAGAACATTGAGTCTCTAAAACCTTTCCGGCGTCCAACAAGAAAATTCCAGTTGAATATTCAAAGAAGATTTTTGGGAGTTTTGTAGAAAGCGGAAAGGACGTTCTGTAATATCTTGACTGCCCATAAGTGGCAAATTCATTGCCAAGATTTGAGGTCCGAAGCGCGGAGTACTGGGTCAGGACGGGCAGATCTCTGAGAGCAGTGCGATCGAACACGGAAGCGGGGGTGAAAATGTCTTGCCCAAAGTTCTTTGCGATCGAGAATAGATTTTGTCACGCAATCACCTGCAAGTAAGCCCCGACAAAGTGTATTATTACAATGCTACTTTGATCCACCCTTTTCGGATAACGAGTCAAGAAAAATGACTGCAGAAATTCAAACACGGACGTCAGGCTCTTCAATGAGACATCCCTTTTCACAAAATTCTATTGCTTCATAACAATGCGAATGCATTTCGCTAATTCAGCCAGTTTGTAAGAAAGGTCTAGGGACTAGCTACTAGAATCCGTGAGAAAATCTGAAACGGCACTTCAGCGTAACAAAACAACGAAAAGGAGTCTCCGTTCGGTGTTTATATTCTGGTGATGAAAATTCTTATAAAATTGGGTAAGTTCAATAAAATGACAAGGTGAAGAGTGCTTTGGTCTTCGAGAGATGTATATTTATTTCCTCTAAAATATCACTGCGGTAGCTAATCTGCAAGTGGTTCAGGCCGGAAACTTTTTGATACCCCTGTACATCTCGTTCTCCTTTCTGAAGTCTGTTTTTTTAGTCCTCCCCTTCCGAGCTCGTTTTGTTTGCACAGATAGTATCTCTGCAAAAGAAGGTGGTAGTTTCTATCGATATGCAATTGTGCGTCAAAATTGTGTTAATTCAGTGCAAAAGTGAGATTTCTACTGTATCGAAACATGTCCACAAGCTCATGGTGGAGTAATGTATAGTGATTGGTGACCTTGTAGAAGTAAAAATGAAACTCTCCGAAAAGCAAAAAAAAATTTGAGACCTACTTTAGTTCGTCTATGCGAATATCACTATCTTGGAAACATAGGGTGATTTTCCATGTATTCGAGACTACCCCACTGAGCACCTCAGGAGCGAAAAACGAAGACAAAGATAAGTTTCTCCTGATCCAATATTAAGTATTTTTTATCTCAATAGCTGCTGTTTCCAGCGTATAATTGTGTAACCGAATTTAAGCTAAGAATTGAGCCAAACTAAGAAAATATGTAGTACCTCTCAGCAACGTTTTTACCGAGTTCAAACCCATGATTCAGTTTATGCGAATTTTTGTAAACGACTACATTTCTATCCACCTTCAAAAAAGCCAAAGAAAGTGGATCGGTCTGAATGAGAATGAAAGGACTGAAAGAGAAGGAAATGTTGCTTTTGAATATGTACCAAGAGTGTGGTCGAATCATCACTCTCCACTTCGAAATATTATTCCCAAGCTCGCGTTTCGGAAATCCGACGCTGATTTTGCAATAAAATAGAATGTGGTGTCTTGGATCATCTGGATCACTTATCCGTTATCCACTTAGTTTTGGCCTAGTGGTTCACGTCCGGCTGACTTCAAAGATTACCCCGTAAATCCAGGTGTATTGTGTGCATTGTGCACCAAGTACACCATTCGCTAAGATTATTTGACGCCTAAGGCTACAGTGGAACAGGTGTGGTCATGGGAGAATTATCATTCTGTAAGAAACCAGAGAGTAAAAGATGTGAAGTTCAGCTCGATTAGCAAACGATCTCACCTTAATTTCCAAGCGCAGTGGTTACATACCACCCTCTGCAATATAAAAATTACCATAAAGCCATCTGCTAACCGGTAGGAACTTTTTACTTAATCCAGAGAGTGAGGATGAAATTTAGGTAATGTTCCGAGGAACGGTCCGCTACTGTTCGTTGAATGTACACCAGCACAAAGAACAGGGACGCCACGATGACTTGTAACGATAAACTCTGTAGATATAGCTACCTAAGCAGAAAAAAACTGCTTTTCAGGTATGGTGCATTGTTCGCGATGATAGAGTGCCTGACGGGTTCTTTGCCTTGGAGAGGAATGGTTCGGAAGGAGGCGGCTAAGGTGAAGGAGAACACCACCGACGTCGTGTTATGCAAGGTACTTACAAGGGAAGGATACCAGATATCTGTGGCACTTCGAAATAGAATGTGCCTCATAATGTGAAGTTGAGCATGCTGATCTCGATTATGTTCTCCATTTGCGCTCAATACTACTGCGCAAAAAGTTATAACCTTGTCTGTGCAGTACATTCGAACATACATTTTCTGCATCCACCTCCCGTAACCCCACAAAATAGGCGCTGTTGTGCAAAATGGACAAAGAACTTGCGATCAGCAGCTCAAATAAACCTGTATGCAAAATTTCAGCAAAAATAAAAGCAAAAAAAATACGGTTAGATAGTTACACCTTGACCATTTCCTAATACTACCACTCACGAGGGAACGATCATTGGGTATAGGGTAAATTAGGTATCCCGCATAATCCATCCAGCTTTTGCACAGAGGGGTAATTTGATGCGCTGATCACGATTATCAGCATCATTTCGCATGCCACTACAATTTTAATGACGGAAATCAACAATTTTCTACAGTTTTCCACAGTAATTGCTTTTAGTTCTACCGCAAACCAATAAAAATGGAGTGATGTCACGAAATGGATATCCTATTCGTGTTCAGCACTTCAAATAACCCTATTATGGAAAATTTCAGCAAAAAAGAACTCCTTGAAAATTCGTGCTCACGTGTATCCATCAGCAATTCCACTGTTAACAAAGTCGGGAATCAAGATCATTCAAAATGATTCCAATCTTTCAGAATACTAGCGCCCCTTCGGGACGCTAGAAAGTGGGGTGGGGCAGCCATTTGGACATGTGCAAACGCTTCATACTTGCCAAATCTCTAGAAAATTGATAGAGAAGCAGAATCAATCTTCCAATGGGTCCAAACATGAAGTCCTTCTCATGAGTTGAGTATCTATGGCGTATTCGTGCGGATTCCTCACTATCGGGCCAACGCAGACGCGTTCTCCATCGGCGGAACTGTATCCTGCCGTTCCCCACACTATTGGACAAAGCGAAATCGTATCCGAGTGTTTTCCACACTACTGGGCCGCAGCTTTCCTCCATCGGTGGACCCATATTCTGGCGCCATCTTCACTATTAGGCCTAAACCGTATCCTGGTATTCTCCACTTTACTGAGTCACAGTGGACCAATCCTATATTGGCGGACCCGTATCCTGGTGTTATCCATAGTACTGGGGCACGGCGGGCCCTTCCTCCATCAGAGCGCCCGTATTCTGGCGCCTTCCTCACAGTTAGGGCGAGCCGGATCCGTTCTCCAGGGGCGGGTTCGCATCCTGGCATTCTCCACACTAAAGTGAACCCGTCTGACGTCCTCCACACAACTGAGCCACGGTGGGCCTTTGCTCCATCGGTGGACCCGTATCCTGACGTCCCCCGCACCACTGGGCCCTAGCGGGCCTTTTCTCCATAGCTGGACCCACGTCATGGCGTCCGCCGCACCATTGGGCCACGGCGGGCCCTTTCTCATCGGTGGACCCGTGTCATTGAGTTCCCCACAGCACTGGGCCACCGTGGACCCTTTCTTCATCGGTGGACCCGTGTCATGAAGTTTCCCGCACCACTGGGCCACGGCCGGCCTTTTCTCCATCGGTGGACCCGTATCCTGGCGTCCCCCGCACCATTGGGCCCTAGCGGGCCTTTTCTCCATAGCTGGACCCACGTCATGGCGTTCCCCACAGCACTGGGCCACGGCGGGCCCTTTCTCCATCGGTGGACCCGTGTCGTGGCGTTCCCCACAGCACTGGGCCACGGCAGGCCCTTTCTCCATCGGTGGAACCGTTTCATGGAGTTCCCCACACCACTGGGTCCCGGCGGGCCCTTTCTCGAAACGAACGGATGTCGTGATTACACAATCGCCGCGAGATTTCAACAGGGGATGCGGCAATAGCATCCACCAGATGAAGCAACCGTGTAGGTCCAGCCTCCCGGAAACTTCCGAGACGCGGCAGCTCTCATAACACCGGTCTATTTCCTCCTGCTAGTGCCCACAGCTCGTAAACACTCCCTCATTCCTACGCGGCGAGACCGCCAGCGAAGGTGATGAAATCACCATCCCATGCATGCGGGAAAGCCAGCCGTGACGTAATTGCGAGTCCCGAAACGAACGTGTCTGCGTCCATGGAAATCGGCCATTTCGCCCCACAGTCTGCGCCTCAAGATTGCGGTGTCTATGAGTGCCGCCCCGTATTTTTAACCGCTCTAGCCCCCTTACGGCGCTTTGTTTAATAGATCTAATTATAAGTAGAAACACTTAAAAACTGCATATAATAGATTTTTAGAAGAAGGCAGTAAGTGGGAGAAAAGTGCAAAAGACCAAGCTCTGAGGGGATTTGAACCTGGGAGGGTAACCTGGTCCCAGGACACTTAACACTGCACCACACCTACGTTGATCTACGAGAGGTACATTAATCTATGACTACCTTTCTACCACGTGCATTTGGAAAAACGGACATGATTCCTTGCTAAGGGAACTTAAAAACCCTGTTTTGCATGGGATTGAAAGATGCAGCGATGAAGACATACGTGCTTATGCAAAACACGGTTTTCTTAATCAATAGTTCTATACCGGCAATAGTCAATCCATGCAAAGCCCATGCACACTCATGAATATGCATTGGTTTTGCATGGGCCTTGCATGGGTTTTGCACAGGTATGCATGGATTTTTCTTACGTTCTGTGTCGAATTTGCATCGGATTTTTGGAGACGCAAGGGTTCTGCATGGGTATGTATGGGTTTTGCAGGGGTATGCATAGGTTTTGCATGGATTTGACCATTTGTGGTACAGAGCTATTGATTAAATGATTGCATGCCTTAATTGTGGGACTTGCATCTTTTAATCCATGCAAAACACGGTTTCTGAGTTTCTTGAGTATGGAGACGAGAATGTACCGAGATCAAAATGGCTTTGAAACCAACGCTTCGAGATGCACAAGGCAGTGTACATCCGCAACGGGAAGTTATATTCAAGATCAGCACAGTCAAATCCACATAAGGAGACATATCTCATTCTGAACTACCACAGACATCTGGTATCGTTCCCTCGTTAGTTAACATATCCTGTTCTATGGAAAGCTGTTCAAGAAATATTCTATGGAAAGCTTTTCAATAAACAGTTTGAATATTGCAGTATGGTGCTGTCGTGAAGCCTCATTTGGTGTTATATCTTGATCAGTAACAGTGAGCGCTTCGTTGTTAGTATTTTATTCTTATTCAGTGAGCTTTCGGCGCTTAGCGCCTTCGTCAGACCTTGATACAATACACTACAATAACTACAATAACAGTCGCTTACATGAGAATGACAATGACAAACCGGTCGCTATGCAGGAAGGGTGAAGAGTAAGAATACAGTACATATTGCGGCAAACAAGTTGCACAATGATAAGTACGATAAACAACTACAACACCCAGACCAGTGGAGCGGTCGTGGTCAAGCGATGAGTTTTAGTGCCTCAGTCAGCTCATCCCTGCTATTAATCTCTGGATGGTGCCGCTTTATTTCTCGAGCTTCCATGATCTTCCTTTCAAGGGGATGCTCGAGATGACGATGCAACACTGCGACGTGGATGGATGGAGGACTTTCTCGAGTGTGCATCGTTGTGCGGTGTTTAGAGAAGCAGTTCGTAGGGTATGACTGTGGGCAAACGAGCGCTCGACGATGTTCATTCAGCCGCTCCTTCAACGGTCGTCCAGTTTCTCCTATATACCGTTGTCCGCACTTACTGCAAGTGATCATGTATACCGTTCCACGGAGATGGCAGATCTTGTGATCACTGCAGTAGTGACATTCCTCAGCATCACATCCACTTTCATACATCCGAGACGACGTCAGGATTTCTCTGAGAGTGGCGGGAGGTCGGAAGATCAGTCTCACTGGGAGTCCGCATCTCTTCACGACGATGTTGACTTGTTTCGAAGTGTATTCATTTAGATACGGCAACACCAGCGCGATCCCATCAGGAGCCGAAAAAGGTCTCCATGTGTTCATACTCCCATTTTTATAACCATGACTGAGGCACTAAAACTCATCGCTTGACCACGACCGCTCCACTGGTCTGGGTGTTGTAGTTGTTTATCGTACTTATCATTGTGCAACTTGTTTGCCGCAATATTTATTTATTTATTTATTTATTACATCATATATGATGTAATAAATAAATAAATAAATAAATAATGAATATAATAATAATAAATATGTACTGTATTCTTACTCTTCACCCTTCCTGCATAGCGACCGGTTTGTCATTGTCATTCTCATGTAAGCGACTGTTATTGTAGTTATTGTAGTGTATTGTATTAAGGTCTGACGAAGTAAGCGCCGAAAGCTCACTGAATAAGAATAAAATACTAACAACGAAGCGCTCACTGTTACTGATCAAGATATAGTTTGAATATTATTAATTGGGAGAGAAAAAATGTACAGAATCCATGTCTTCAGTGCCACCATTGGATTAAAGCAACTGCTGTAGGTTTCCAGGAGACTCCAGTAGAGTGCTGGGTGGAAAGGGAGTTGGGGGGGGCACTCCTCTGAAGCCTAAGCCTAAGCCTTAGGCTTAGGCTTAAACGCATGCTTAAGCATAGGATTAGGCTTAGGCTTAGGCTAAGCTTAAGCTTAGGCTTAGGCTAGTGCTTTTACTTACGCTTATAAGGTGAAGCCTATGACCTTTTATAGGGTGCCCCCCCCCCCCAACTCCCTTTTCGCCGAGTGCTGTTTACACGCACCGCTCCACCTGTTTGGACAGGTCTGAACGCGAACTGGTGAATGACGGCAAAGCGTGATATGAGTGGATGCGCAGACAATTAGAGTGCCAAGTCACACGTAGTGCGACGCGTGCGAGGGGGTCCAGTCCACTGGAGTCTCCTGTATAAGTCTCCTGCTCAGACGGTCGTGGGGGTCGACTGCAGGTAGCAAACGGATCCACCCCCAGTTGTACCTGGGGGTGGACCCCCCCCCAATCGTGGGGCACCTACCCCTCACTTATGGCAGATGTCCCCCCACGTGCCTCAAAAGACGTCTCCCCACGTACCCTCCGCAGGCGTATCCCCACGTACCCCCAGCAGACGTCCCTCCACGTGCAGTCGCGGCTACGCCCGACGTCATCACACCTAGCATCTACCCTCGAGTCATGTATACCTTCGCAAAGAACGTGGAAAGAACGCTCGAGCGCGCCAGGCCGTAAGCGCGTGCATCTGGGCTGCGTCAGTGATGCGACTGGCCCTATGCTTAAAGGCAATTTATACTAGATGCACGCATTTGACGCTCACGCGTCTGTTGGATGAAGAATGCATCGTGAGGGGAAACCACTGTGTTGTATATTCAGACAAGATAAAGTCCAAGAGTCTAAAGCGCAACCATCCGCTGTACATATAAGTCGTCACCAACTGCCTGCCCTTAAAGGCAGTGTGTCATCTCAAGTTGGAGATCCTCTCCTCAGGAGCATGCGAGCCGCTGAGCGTAAAGGTACACTTTAGGTCTCAGAGTAACGTCGAAAACCCCATAAGTTACGGGATACTTTGGTTCCTTGTTCTTTTGGACTATTCCGAAATTCTCGACTAATGAACGAGAGGCTTCATGCGCATCAAAAGCTTGTTGAGGGTACGGCAAGGATTTTTAACGTGACAATGCTTATTCATTCGATAATAGCTACTGCTGAGAAGATCATTTTAATGCGTAATCCTAATTTCTTAGCTCCGCTTTTTCTAGACTCCTAGGAAGCCCGCTAAGGTATCAATTTTGACCTCCAAAGTAGGGTTTGACCATTTCGGGCGAAATGAAGTTGGGGGCCACTTAGTGTAAGTCGATAATATAACCTGTCCTGCACTTTCAGAATGTTAGATGACATGTCCAGAACGCTCTGATTTGTTAGCTCTTTTGACGTGCAGTAGTCACCTGAAATGCAAACAGGTCATATTATCGACGTAGACCAAATGCCCCCCCCCTCCATCCCCCCCAACTCCATTTTACTCCATTTTCCTTATTCCAAGCATGTCGTTGGAATAAGTGCGTCCAGTAAAACCGGATTCTTCTGACATCCTCATACCCATCATGAGGTGACACATTGCCCCTAAATTGCCTAGTTGCCCTATTATGAAAACTCATGAGCACTCACCACCGCTCCAAGGAAGTTAAGATGAAAGTGAAGGTGAGGGAAGATGAAGCTGCTGATTAACTATATGTACACGTTTTATCACGATCCCGGCGGACAGCAGCACATCGGGGCATGAGCAGCACGTTCTGCTAAACCAGAACTGGTTCAAAACGTGGGCGGGGCGATGGGGTTCGAGCTGCTGTGCGACGGCACAATTGTCTGAGTGTGTATGTAATTGTAAGCCTCGCTCGCAGTAGACTTAATTTCATTCAAACTTTCGTTCCAGGCATGTCCGCCATCCTTCCTAGAAATGGCAAAAACTCTGCGCAAGCTGACCTACAATGACGTCCCTCCTTATAAAAATTTTATGGAGAAATTAAAACAAGATTTGCCGCCGAAACTTAAAATGTAAGCTCAGTGCAAAAAGTAACGCTTATAATTGAAAAATATAGTTGATGTTCCTCTTCTCTTCAGGACTGACCCCTATGAATGGAATAAGCCGGGTGAAAAGGCGACCGACCTAGATGCCGAGAACATCAAGAGCGACCGTGCTGAAGCTGACAAGGTAGGATTGACAGGGAGTCTTCACAGCCGCCTAACTAAGGCTAATCAATGCGTGTAGCGCGTTGAACCTGGATAGGGCGTGCGCCCATGCTCTACGGCGGGTCCGTTTAGTCAGTTGACCAATAGCGAGACCCGTCCATCCCGCCCACTCCGGATATGGCGCTCCACACCCTATTTAAGGGCAGTGTCTCATCTTGGAAATCTTAATAAGATTTTTATGTGTTAAGCACCTTCAAGATGCACACAACGGTGCATCAGTTCTCACAAGAGTGCAGGAAAAAAAACAGTTTTGGGCCCCTTTGCTGGAGAGTCCGGGCTGCCCATTGAGATCTCCGCCACAATCACGGGCTAGATGCCAGTGGCCGACATTACCAGCTGCAAGCGTTGTGACAGATTTCTCAATGGTCTTGACGACTTCTCAAAAGCAAAAGACGACGAATCATGTACAGTCTTTCTGGAAGCGATAGGCGGGTGGGACGCGTGGCGGGACCTGCTCGACTTTCTCAATTGGAACATGCTCTCACCGCATCTTTCGTTCAGGTCCCGCCGCGCTTCCGCGGCAGCGTCGCTGTGGTACCGGAAACGGAATCCGTGTATGTTTTCGAGAAGAAGAGTATACCATTGTAATCAGCTTGCTCTGAAGATTCTTCTCCTGTAAATATTTCGAAATGATTGAGTGGTGAGAAACTGCTATTAAACAGGCTTTATTCGACTGCGGTGTAGTGCAGTAGCCCATTGTGTCTCCACAATTCAGGATGGTGCCAACGATAAGAATACTTTGAACGAAGTGGACGAAAGCGTCGTCACGGAGGAGAAAGCGTCCAGTTCTGTTAGCGTAGACCAAGACGACTTCGCCAAGGAAGACACCTTAGAAGGAATTTGACATTAAAAGTTACTCGTGTTTGTGTTCACATCAGAACTATGTATGTACATGACAGTAGCTGACGAGAAAGGTGAGAGGAAGAGAATTTTGATGTCATCACCACCAGACTTCGGCAGGAACTTTACCAAAGGCAAGCGGGACTTCGTAAAGATAAAGTGAGCAAAGGAGACTTCGTAGTTGGGACTTGTCGAATAACCATCCACTCCTTTGCAGCTAAGAGTGAAGAAGAGAGACTGAACGAAGAATTTTTTCTATTGGTTCTGTAAAATCTGTCTGAAATAAGAACAGAATTAAAGCTTGCTTAAGAAATACACTCGAAAAGGTTCCTAGCGGTAACTACAGCATTGTTGTTATTGAAAGAATACTGATCAAACTTTGAGATAAGATTAGAGATACCATCCTTCCTTCAATTGCCAAAGGAAATTGGAATCAATTGATTTTGGCAAGAGTTTGTAGGATTATCATGCGAAAATCCTGCCAGGAGAACTGCTTTCAGCGCTTTTAAAAGGACAGGTTCTGCCCAGATCTTGCTGAGACCAGGCGCATGGCTGCAACTGGCAGCGTTCTATTTAAAGGCAGCAGGAGCTGAAATCCTCGACTCCGAGCTGAGCTGTGGGTAATGAAGCACAGACTCAGCACATCATAAATGTGAAACGAACACAGACAATGATGGCTTACCTGCAGAGAAAATGGAACATTCGTCGCGGACACGCCTGGCCATGTTCGTGCGCGGACGAGTTTTCCCCGGCGCAAAACCATTGCGGTGCGTGGTTTGGCGCAAAAGGAAAACGAAATGCATTCAATTCAGAGGGTTTCATGGCGGGACTCGGCCAAAACCACGCGCCGCAATGGCTTTCGCGCCGGGGAAAACTCGTCCGCGCACGAACACGGCCAGGCGTGTTCGCGACGAATGTTCCATTTTCTCTGCAGGTAAGCCATCATTGTCTGTGTTCGTTTCACATTTATGATGTGCTGAGTCTATACTTCATCACCCACAGCTCAGCTCGGAGTCGAGGATTTCAGCTCCTGCTGCCTTTAAATCCGAAAGAGAATTGGATTCAATTGATTTTGGTAGGAGTTACAGCTGAAAAAGTTCCTAGCAGTACCCACAGTATCGTTGGTACTGAATCCTACCCTAACTTTATGAATAGATTTCTGCCACTACTCTCTCACCAATCGCTAAAGGGAAATAGAATTATTTGATTTTGAGAGGAAATATCGCTTTGGAATTCTCTGAGCCCTAACTTTACCCTAAAAGTTAGGGTTCAGCACCGGTCCAAAGAATTTTCATCAAATAACTTTTCCAAAAATCAATTATTTCAATTTCTGCTAGAGCGGTTAGCTTCAAGAGAGGCTGCTCGTTTCAAGGAATATGAAAACTGCCGCGTTCTCTCGGTTACAGCGAGAAGAATTAGTTAAAATGCATTCTCCAGCACCACTTCGACACAACATACTCAAACAACTTTTTCAAAAAGCAAATATTTCCAATTTCGCTTACACTGTTGTCTTCAGGAAGTATTGCTCTATCAAAATAATGGCAAAAACCTGCGCAATTTCCACCCTCTTTCAAATTTTAACCGGAAATTTAAAAAATTGTAACATGGTGCTGCAATGTTGACGTGCTCCACGGCCATTGCACTTGTTAGCACTTGTTAACTAGTGTGGACACGCCGATGAGCATTATAAAAATGAAACTACTGTTTGTTTACAAGGGTGCTTCGTAGATTTTTGGCTAGGTCGAAGGGGACTTCGTAATTTTTTCTGCTCGAGCTAAGCTTGTGCCGAGCTCTGATCACCACACTCAGAAAGCAAAAACCTTAAAATGAAGATCTTCTGGAATTAGTTACAAATACAAAAAAATAAAAAATAAATGCTCAGTGAATGAAGATTGAGCCGTTAAAAATGTGGCAATGCAGATTCATCTAATTCATGAAGTAAAAGCCCTCGATCACTTCGCTTGTTGTTGTTACCTGTATAAAGAGCTGGTGAAGTGCATGCAAGTAGGCCCACCCCTCTGAAGTTTCCTGTACTCATTGCTAAGAAAACATATTTTGTAAACACATATTTTCACTATAAAGCGGAGCTCTTTGGATTGTTTCATACCAGGGATGAGCGGAAGTACTGCGTGAGACCGGAAGTCGGAAGAAGTTCAAAATCTAGAGAAGTTTGGAGGAGTGAATACTGCATATCTGAGTTGGAGTGACCTAATGACTGCCAATCGCACAGAGATCTATAAGTCAGGTGCTCGCATGAGGCCAGAATTCAGGAGCTTCCGACTTCCGACACCGGCATTCCGCGCATCCCTGTTTCATACCTTCATATCCTGAACCATCCTCCCCCACGCCCCCTTCACATAATGAGTGTGCAAGCAGTTATTTTTAAAAATAGAAAGCTTTCGAATGCTGTGAAAGGTGCTGCTACATCAGACATTCAAGCCAGCGCAGCGGCCCCCGTCAAACAAGCTCAGCCAGTAACAGATGGTCCATTCGGCCGGAAAGCTCCGAACCAGGGTAGATCCGCCATGTCCACAGCAATTCGGTAGTCGTCAGACAGCGGGTTCATTGGAAATAAAACAAATCCAAGCAAGAAGCTGCAAGAGCAGGACGTGATTAAATCAAAGGAGTACGTATTCACTACTCTTGAATTTCGATGCAGACATCGATTTCTTGTTAGAGCTTGGGGCTAAGAAAGCACGAACCACTTTCACTGTAGCTGAGAAGTTGGACATATCATCTGACATTTCCATCGAATGTGAATAAAATCGGGTAGCCGCATTTATTTCGAGGTTACATTGTGTATGCAATACGCAGAATGAAAATAGACTGTAGCGTAATGTGTACACCTGTACAACACATGAATCCACGCTGTGTTCACCATCTCTGTTTTATCCAATAATTCTTACATTTTTCATATTTTCATATTTATTTTCGCATATTTCCCATGCATGCCGATATCGAGACTACACGTCTCTTAAATTGCATTATTAGGGAATTCTCCGACGTTACACGGTTATTGTTAAACCAATGACATAAAATACATTATTGCTACTTCATGTTTATTACTTTTTTACAGTTTCATTTTCATTTCTTGTATTTCTAAGAATATATTTGTTCCTGTTGTTCAGAGGAGCAAGTCTTAGAGCTCCTACGTTTTCACCACATTTTTTTTTATTTTGTAGCAGCTGTATAGTTCAGAAGTACGCTTCTCGGCCCTTCCACATAGAGCCTGCGAAGCCTTGTCCAGTCCTTATCAGCAATGGTTTGTCCTGCGCTGAATACCGCAACCATTGTAAATTTCATTCCTGAAACAGAACAGATATGTGCAATGTGTGCAGTATGCACAGTCTACAAGTACAATCCCATACAAAGTACATAGAATTCCCAAATATGAACGAAACGGTACTTCCCTGAACTTTACGTTATAAAGGTAAAAGGGTGGTACACTATCTGATCGTGTGGTGGTCGGTCCCTAACGTATGGTGTAGATTGGATGACAGAGCAGTGTTTGTCAACAGACGAGTACAGCTTGGTTTGCCAACGATAGGCCTGTACAAACAGTAAGTCGTTTTCCTCGCCGCCTATGTCACACCATCGCTAAAACCACCCATCTAACGATCCACAGTGAAAGCAATGGATTCGCTCATCTGGATCCAACCTTCAGGAATTGGGAGAGGTGTCAAAAAAGGGAATTGCTTTCAATGAAATCAGATATGGACGTTTGTAACTTATGAGCATTAGTGCAGCCGTTTTTACAATACGAAACGTTTCATATATGTATCCTTATTGCATCCTTATAATCCTTATGTGTATCCTAACCTTTATTGTTATGCTGCTTAGTTCTAGTGATTGAACTTGTTTTGGAACTAGCGCTGATTTACTCGCCGTTCTACGGTCATGAATTTGCTCCAAAGTTGAGGAAAAGGTGAAGAACGTCATGAAATCGTCGAAAAACAAGTAGTGCTTTTTTTCGGACCTGTTCCTAAGAAATTAGTACCTAATCAGCTTGATCCAGAGCCGAATCAGAGCAGTGGACCAGCTTTGACCACTACGTAGATCTGAACTACCCTAATGTGGAATATTTTCGAAAGTGGCTGTACACATAGATCCAAAGTCCCCTCGTTTGCAGAGCAGCGTTGGAAGCGGCACATGACTTCATTTTCATAAAAGGGCAAAGCGGCCGATGATAAGATAGCGATGCTGTACGGCAAGGGAAACTGCTTCGGGAACGTATCGATGCTTTGTCTGAGACAGATAAAATATTGCGTGAAGACCGCTAATTATTATACTACTAGTGAAAGGAAGAAGGGTCGCCGACTCTGAGAAAGGGTGGAGTTTTCGATAGCTTCTTGTATATGTGGTAGACAGTTTTATATAGTCCATTTTCGGTGCTTAAATTATATTATCAATTCTAGAGCATTTTTTTCAGCTGATAATTTTACTCAATTCGGAATTATTTTCCTTCATAAAATTTTCAAGGAGTTTCCATGCCCTTTTTCTGCAGGCCACTCCCACTTTTTTACTCCTCTAGGACCCTGAAGGAGGGCCGCATGCATAACTGGGATAACCAGAGGTAAACGTGTAAACACCATGCACGTTAACCCATCATTATCACTGGTGTCAGCTCGTTTAGCGTGGCTAGGCTCAGTGATGCATTCAGGCCCAAGTGGGCCTTACCTGTCCAGTCCGTGCGGGCCTTTTGCTGATGGAATGAGGATGAGCATGAAGTACTAGACACAGGTGAATTTCCCCTACTTTACTTTCTCACAGTGCTTTGAAATGCTGAAATGAGCCCTTTCTCGTGGGCTAAGAAATTAATTTAAAGCACGGGTCTGATCATATTATGAAGACTGATAACAAAAGTATGATACAGAACAGCTCCAATCAATAAGAACCTCGCAAGGAATTCATCTAGTGACACGCCCATAGAAGCCTATGAATTTTTCTCCTTCGTGAACAACCAAAAAACAATCAAAATCGGAGAGAAGAGTCTGAACGACTGCTCAATCCACGGTATTTAGCGTGCCAATGTGATTTATTATATACAATTTACTGGCGCTTCTGTGGCAGGTTTTGATGAGAAACTGCCACCCAGAATTAGAATCCTGGCAACGCCGCTTTGCCATGGCAATGCATTGTCGTGTCATCGCTGAACAATAGAACATCCACAATTGTATGCAGAAATGTTGGAAAGAAAGCGACGAAACGCCCTTGAACACGTCATCATTGCATCAAAAAAATAGTTGCATTTGGAACTGATTCCAATGATAAGCAGCCCCTTCCCGAAGAAGCGACTGCATCCCTTCATTCATGTGTGGTATCCTGAAATGCCGTCAAAATTCCGCAAGCAAGAGGCTGCTCCAATATATAAATGCATTTATTAATCATGCATACATAGATAAGCAGCATCGTATCGTAGAATTCATCTGTACATGACTATTCTATGGTGAAAACGCGTAGTACAAGCCCATGTCGCTCGGCGCTCAACGGACGAAAAGGACAGGTGTGCGTTTGTTCAGCAACCACCGATGACCTGACCCCTTTTTGTACTAACCTACAACCAGTCGATTTAGTTGCCATTAGCAGTGTAGTCTGATCCGAAATCGATGATGGCCGCGTAGCAGAAAACGGTCATTACAGCATTACACGTATCTATCGTAGCAGCGATAATAGCACACCCGAATCGGGCAATTTACCTTATTCTCACCTCTGGTCACTTTCCTACACTAGGTGTTCATGTAGTCCATTTTATTTCCAAAATCACAAATAAGGTTCTACAAGCATAGTTGCAAACATTTCATAATTAATTTTAAGCTTATACGTACTAGAAACTTTAAGATCAGTGCGCACGTCGTGTCGCGTGCGCGTCGCGGTTTAGATCATGGTAGATCACCACGGTTGGGGCTCAGCTTAGATTGTGAGAAAGGCGAGGAAAAATGAAGTAAGAAGAAATAATAATTAGAAAATAAGAACATTGTGCGATCAGATATCTACTGCATGACATTTAGCTAAGGTGAATCCCAATGAACAGCGTCTAACAAACGCCGATCGGCGCCTGCGCTCCTGCGCCGCTTTATGTACATAGATCTTCGCTGACTCTAAAAAGTGAAACCTTTAATACCGGCTCAGAAATCAAACCGAATGTGAAATTATGGATAAGAAATCTAGAGCACATTATAAACCTATTCCATTCCATGTAGTCCGGTTCTCAACGCCGAACACAAACATATTCTTTCAATATATTCAGCCAGAGCTTCTACGTTATGAATCATTATTCAGGAAGCAATTTAAACCCTAATAAATATGCAGCAAGGCACGATGAGCGAACAGCCCCTGAACGTTGCTTAGCAGCCAACACCATCCTATGTATAGCTTGGAAGCCATGCTCAGCTGTTTTGCAGAAATAATTCGGATTTGCGAGGATACGGCTGGATTTCTTGGCTAATAGCTGGTCGCGGACTTACCGTCACTTCTGGTTAAAAAATCTTGGCTTTGAAGTTCACATTGATTCAAAGCTGCTCATATGCCCTCGATCAATTCCCTTAAAAAAGCATGTTTCACATCCAAAAAAAAAAACAGTGTTGAACGATAGGCCATTAATGGGACCCACTATTCGAGCTCCCACTGAATAGAATGATTTCATCCTGGAACCCTAGGAAATCACTAAGCGACATCTTTTTATTACAGTAGAGTCGCTAGCAGAGTCACATTGCATTTCTTCCCGTGTTCTTGCCATTTATCGTCGACCTCTGAAATTGTTGTTATTACACATAATGGGTGTCGGTGCAGAACCAGTGGTTTAATTGACTATTAATCATAATCTCCTACGTGCTGGACGTGAGCCAAACAATAGTACTCACCTGTTCGACTTTTAAATTTTGGCCCTGTACAATATGCAGAATTTCGCAAAATCAACAGTATGCGTATGACGAGTTGCTGCACTATTTGAATAAAGGCGGAGTGCTCTCTGCACATGAATACGTGTATAAAAAGGTGAGCTTTTCAATTGCCTTCACACATCCCTTTCATTCAAATTCTGCATAACTTTGTCAAATACTGCAAAGCAGCCCAACTACAGCAGCATCAGTGGACGTTTCATGAGATTTGCCAAAGGAAGGTAATCAATGAACGCGTTCTCAGAAGCCTCTGGACAGCTCGTTTACTCAGAACTGTGCCAGGATGCGTTGTTAAAAGGATAGGTAAGCCCATTGGTATGATTACTGGGGCAGACAACGTCACGTAACAACATCTTGATGGGCGTCAAGTAAAGAGGAATTTGGGTCAGTTAAAAGTTTATCGTAAGTAACCTAAATGATGCATCGAAGCGGAGACGAAATTTCATAGCTGACACTAAGGTCCTCAATGTTATTCGCTTCTCTCCGCCCTGGGACGGCGATTCCATTGTATTGGGTAACTATGCATATTCTTCACCCCCTAGGTCTAGATGCATGATTGAGACTACCAAGGGTAAACTTGACGTACTTGTTTACAATATGTATATCTGAAGCAAGAATGAATTTACCCAGGGTAATCATAATGATGCATGCGACTTTTCAAAATCTTGAAATCATGTAGTACTGCTGTTTTGTGGGTCAAGCTGAGCACAGATGCGTTATTGGATAGTCGCGCACCCGCGGGTATCATTACCCATGAAGGGAAGCTAAGTATTGACGTCATTTATGGAAAAACATGTTGATCGGTGTCATGTAAAGGGTAAAATTAAGTACAGTAACACGTGTACCATGAGTAACTTTAATGATGCTTCCTCCGTGGAAAGAAAGGCTAAAGTTGTGGGGCACAAGTTTGACAGGAAGTCCATAAATCCTGCCCTGGAAAACATCTGCGGCACGGGAATACCGTTTCTGAATCAAATCATACATTTCCAGCTATCAGATATTCCATACAATCGTTCGGCTCTTAGGCAGGCCATTAATAACACAGGCATATTAACGGTGGCAGTGATCGTCGGGGTGTTCTCTGTGCTGCAGCGCCGATCGCCGCCCTATAAGCATTCCACATCTTCATCGCGAACACCGTTCGATAGTACTGCTTTACGAGAATTTCTTGTTTCGAACTGCGGTTTAATGGTCTTCACGGGAACCACTAGGCACGTGAGTTGCAGACTTCAGATCAACCATGCGTGACAGTCTCAATTGTACGCTTCTCTCTTTCTCCCAGTCGTTGCGGCCACTGAAGGAGCTTCAGTTCCAAGTAAATCTTGTAAACTGTAACGTTTGTCTGTATGTACATAGCCCATACGCTTAAAAGCAGCACCCACGAAAGAAGACTTCAGCGCGATTTTGGGTTTCTAACTATGAAGAAAATGGATAATGTGGTCAATTTTGCCAGAACTCCTGTGAGAACGGTTTTCGGATGCTACCAATTTGTTGCATTATAGCTAATTGATTGAGTTAAGTGGGTGCAGTAGATCAAGAAAGTCGATAATGCTGCGTTCATTGTCAACAGATTTCTTGGCGCAATTAGATACTCAACTGATTTTTTCAGCTTTTCTGAATGGGAAAAAGCACAAACGAAAGGGAATAGAATGTTCACTACAGCGACATACCTCAAGAAAAGAAACAAAACTTGTAGTTGAGCAACGAACAGAAATTCACACCATATTTGGAAGTTTGAAAGTTCTCGGAAAAAGAAGCAATCATGCGATCTAATTGAACAATTGAAAAGCGTAAGTGGAGAAAGCAGATCATCGCAATTTGAAAATTCTTGAAATGAGCGTGGAAAGCAAACGCTATCATTGGAAAACTGGCTGACTGCGGCAGAAAACAGCTGATTCGTATCCCGCCACAACTCGTCCGCCGATACCCGGATACCAGGCCTAACTTGCTATGTCTTGGGAACGCTGATGCCTTCGGCGGTGCAACTTGCGTGGAATTACTGGGACTATCGTCCAGACTCCGAAACATTCAAAATTTCGGACATGAAGATTACCGTGGGTGCTGCCTTTAAGACACCCTTGCTTTTTATTTTTGACTCATTAAGTCATTATTACCTTTCAATATCTTCCCAGAAATAGGTCCTTCCATTATCGGATATTGACTATCATTTACGGACATCTAATACCCAACCTCACTTCTGGCCAATCACGGCGGGCGCGTGGGGTGGTCGTTCTGAGGATTCTCTGCGTGCAATAACGTTGAAAGACGATGTACAGTGGACGTCAATGACGGTGGCCCATTTGCGGCCTCGAAAATTACGCCACGCAACCGCGCCGCGCACACCAGGATCGGTGTCGACTGCCGCCGGGATGTTATTCCTGGGCGCTTTTCTTCCTAATTCGGTCGGAAATCCCTAAAACGGGTAGAAAAGCTGCTACAAATAGCATAACAGCAGCAGAGGACATCGATTATGCGCGCGCGGCGTCCTTCTTGAGGCCGCAAATGGGCCACCGTCATTGACGTCCACTGTATTTGCTCAAATGGACGGTTGTGGATCTCGAAAGAGTCTCGAAACATTACAATGGATATCCTAGAAGTGTGAAGGAGTTCCAATGCTATACAGGCCAACTTGCTGAAGGACTATCAGGCCTAAGCGATGCAGAAACTCGGCAGCAGAGAATACACAGACGACCTCATCCAGAACCTTTCTGCTGCAGATTTTCTGGTTTGATCGACCTTGGTGGTCCCTGTAGAAGTTGCACTCTTGTCTGGACAGGCTTCTGCGATCAAATGTTTTGTAATCGTCCCTTATCAATATTGTCTGCCGTATGCATGGGACCAGCCAAGTCCCGTTGCAAATTGGGTATTAGATGCCCCGCAACCATTGACTATATCAGCGGATAAGCTACCATTCCAAAGGATAAAAGGCTACATTGCTATCGGAGTTAGCGATAAATAGTCGTATAAAACGTGAAGCTAACATTCAAACGATTACACTATTGAACAAACCACTAATGATCTTATACTTATCTAATTCATACAATGATTCGGTCTTTCTTGAAACCACCAAACCATCTTTCAGCTAATGATGCCAAACATGCGGTAATCATAGAGCCACTTATATATTCAGATCAACAAGAAGTGTTTCTGATGTGTGGTAAATTATACTTTTGAAAATCATAGTGGTCATTATCGCCTAGTAACAACTTTCACTTAGATATAAAAGGCACCAGATTGTCGGGACCCGCTTGCCGCACCGCACCATTTCCACTTTGGCACTCTGATTGTCTGCGCATCCACGTATTTCTTTAGTATCACCATGCTCAATCTAGATCGATTGTGTGGTCTATGGTGGCGTGAGCGTCTGGGCCAGGATACTTATGATTGAACGCAAATTGTCCTGCGCTGGGAAGCTGCAGACAAAAGCTGCAGACAAATCGTGCGTGTTTGGATACGCTACTGTACAACGCAAATCAAATGCACGTTAACTATTCAAGCGAAGTTTGACATAGATTTCCATACAATGCAAACCTTTTTTCTTGCGTCAGAAAAATAAATGCCCCAATAAAAAGAAAGGGCGAGAGCTCAATATGGCGTATGCAGACAGCCAAACAATGTAATTGGAAAAAAAGTCGGAACTTACTTATAGGAAACTTCGTTGACCGAGGCCCGTGCGCACGTGATTCGTCACCTGTTTGGACCGGGGCAGACAGAAGCGGAAGGATCCGACGAGAACGAGTGTGATGGTATCAATGAGATGTGTTGATGCGCAGGCGATTAGAGTGCCGCGTTGCACCTAGTGTAGGGCGTGGCGCTGCCGTCGACGGCTGTAGCGGGATCCTTGAATATTCCCGAAAAGGTTCCAAGCTAACATTTTAATATTCAGCACACAACATCGGCTTTTCTCACATCCAAAATAGACAAGTTTCTATTGCAAATACGTGTCATGTTTGCTATCCTTACCATCGACCAAAGAATTCGGTTCAAGAACGCTCCCAGTTTCCCGGGAACGTTCATGAGACCAGTCACTCGAGTATTTTTATGTAGGCGCTTAATGACTTTCTCTTCAGACTGATCTGCTTCATCAAGGGAATAAAGAAGAAAATAAAAATCAACAACAACTCTCTTTCAGGCTGAAAACTAACAGTATGCGAGTCAATGACACCAACATGTTATTGCTGCTCAACGATTTTTGTATAGCACTTAAATAATGAAAATGCTCTAATTCGCTCACTGATGGTCGAGATAAGAGCAGCACACTTGACCTTGAAGGAAGGCAACACACTGCAATGCACTTGCACTACATACCGAGAACAAACCGAGACCTTTTTCGATAGTGACCAGATGTCAAGGTTTCACAGGAACGGGAACAACGTATGATGCAAATTCGGTTTAAAAGTGAGAAATGTAGATCACAATTTCTGGTCCTGGCACGAATGAAGTTAGTAAGGTACGACTTGCTGGTCGAGATAGTTAGCGAGACACTAAAAGGAGAACGTAGGAAAGGGAATGGTGTCCGCAGAGTCAGAAAAACAGAGAGTAGATACGAAAACTCAACTATCACGCTTTCTGTTGCAGAATATTCGAGTTCTGTTAGTAGCCTTTACTATAATTTGTTTTTTTTTTTTTTTGCTCTTCAAAGCGATAGCAACACTTGTTCTGCCCCAAAATCTCAAGGTCGAAAATTTCTCTAAATAAGCCCCCTAGACGAAATTCCAGAGAAACTTTCGATTCTGAGATTTTGGGGCAGAACAAGTGGAATAGTGCCAATATCTTCACAACTATGTTCCCCTGTGAAACATACTATATTTAATGCGAATGTTCGCATCTCTGTATCCTGGCTTCCCTTCTTTGGACCAACTCTTCTTAGAAGGCTTTTTATATTTGGGCCTGGATGCATCCTTGAGATTATCCAGAGTGAATGTATTGACATGATGATGGGTAATCTCGGTGTTAGGTGTGGTGTACTGTCAGCACGTCTAACCTGGATGATCTCTATGATGCATGCAGCCTTTGGTATTTGTAACCCCTAGATTTCCGACATCTTAGATTTCTCGTAGTTTCCGCCTTCTGTTTCTTTGCTCGGTGTTCCAATCATTCTTGCTTCTGTCCCATCCATCGCATGAAGCTAAAAACGTTTGCGCCCCAACCCGAATCTGCGATTGAATCGCAGCAGCCCCGGCGAGTAGTGCGGTCGCCAATGACCCCTGGCCGTGACCGCCACCAGCGCATCTTTCATCGGCTCAATCGATATTTCCCGATGAAAACCGCTCAAACACAGCCGACTGGCTGTGTGTTTTGCATCATTCTCGGGTTACCTGGTTCCTGGATAAACACAACTCATTGCGAGGGCAAACTTGCCTTGTACGAGGTCCTTGCAGACGCCTTTGCGCTAGTTTCGTGAGGTCGCTCCCTTTCTTCCACGAGTCATGAAGGTCTTCGTCTGGGACAGAGATCCCGGTGGCATCAATCCCGAACAGCTACCACTGTCAGTCAAGAACACTTGTCGCCGAGTTCGAGCCGGAGCGCGCGCCGGCCGTCTGCGTCTCCCGCGGCCGTTGTCTGCGTCTCCACGCCGCGCGCACTGCCTCGTGGATCCTTCCAGCAGGTGTCTGCTTCTCTGGCGTCGCGCCGCCGCGTACTGACCCGTCGGCCCCGCCCCACCGCGCTGTCGCGCCGCGATTGGCCGCCGGCGCGAATCGACCAATCGTGGCGTGCCGCCTGTGCTGACGACGGCTATCACGCCAACTCGACAGCATATATGCGTGGTCGTGGACGCGCGTGCACCTCATTTCGGTCAGTACATCAACTCGTTCAGCACTTCCTCGAATCCTGCCGCTCGCCACTAGTACTTGACCACACGACCGTCACGTTTTCTTGCCTACATCGCGCTGGAGAGCGGGTCCACGGCGACCTCGACCCAGTTACGAGTCATCTCACGGTCATTTGGCAGTAGGCTGTTCGTTTCTTCGCTTTTCCACCGTGTATTCCTGCTGTTTTGCATTCCGAGAAGCTCGTTCATCGCACATCTCGTTCATTCACGCGTTTTGACTCGTCGACATGTTTGCATCAATTGAGTTTTTTTCAGCACTTGGTGAAAATCTTCCCCAGCAATGAGGAGCTTGGCCGTTTTGGTCCCGATCCTTTGTATCGCAGCAGCAGAGATTTATTTCAAGGAGGAGTTCTTAGGTAAGCGTTTCATGATGCTTCTACTTGATTTGAAAAACCTTTGTCATTAATGGTAGAGGCGAAAAAAGCTATACATTGGGGGGGGGGGGGTAAATTCTCTTCAGACTTTCGTTAAATTCTCGTTGGTGTGGATTTGCATAAGGGAAGCGTTAGGAAACAGGAGGACGCCGTCGAACCTCCTTAGGATATGCATCCACGAATCTGGAGCGCGCAATAGTAGTTGATCTAATGTTAGTGCCGGATTTACCGTCCTTTATCGGCAGTCAGTGAAGATGTACCAAACTTGTTTAAAAAGAGAACTATTTGTACAATAAGAAAACTATTGCCATTTTTTCAAGATTACGTGAGTTGCACATTGAATTCTTGGAATTAACTATGGGGTGCAAAGCATTTCGAAGACTCAAAGTAACATGCTCATTGTGACAGCTGCTGAGTAGAGACTATTCCTACATATTTAATTCGGCTCCCTGGCAAAATGCCAAGGTTGGTGGCGTTCGTCGCGGGACCCACGTTCGTGCAAATACTGCTGCCCTTTAAACGAACGTGTTCTCATGGTATAACATGTTATGGAACAAGATATACGGCAGAGACAGGAGAAGCTGTGCTCAGGTAGGTTTATATCTACTAAGCTTTCTCCCTACCGTTACCCATAGCGTATGTATCGTTGACCAACATCTGGGTTTTAGAGATAACCAGAGACAAGGGCAATTTATACTAGATGTTTGCATTTTACGCGCGTGCGTCTGCATGATGAGTGATAGGGTCAGTCACATAGCTGAGGCAACTCAAACGCACGCATTTAGCGCTAGTCTACCGCAAAAGGCCTTTTCAAAGCCAGCAATTTGAACCAAGCCCATGAAACCCGAAAGTACAACTGAAAAGAGCAAACGATTGCCAGAATTCCGCTGCAAATACAAAAATATCGGCTGTTTGTTCACTTGGTGAAATCGTCGAATAAACAGATATCTTAGGCCTAGGGCATACTACACAGTGACGCTGTCGCTGCAACCGTTCACCAGCACAGGTTTTCTCACAGTGGCTCCGATGCCAGCACGGTATTCCATGCAAACTGTGTGATAAGATAGGAGAATTCGTGAAACTTTGTTCTCATCATTTCCATTCATTTTCTTCACTGCGACGGTGTCGCTGTGAAGTATGCCATGGGCCTTAGTGATGGAGTAGTGTGCAACGACGGGTAGCAAGTAGTCTTTGGATATCCCTATTCGTATGGCTTCCTGAAATGTCAATACCGAAACTAGGTTTCTCAAACGTATCAGCAACAGAACTGTAAGTGGCATGTTAGTTTTTGTCTTTGAAATAGCATTTGATCAAGCAAAACCAGACACTCTCTAAAAGCCGGATAAACAGAAGCCTTACGATATTTGCACAAAATGTTCCTTTAAAAACACTTATTACGACGTCAATCCATAGATCAGGTTAACACTTCCCACTAGAAGCCAAACAATCCGCTTATATGGAGCAGAAAGTCATAGCCAATCTCATACTTGCGCAACGATACCCATGGTGCTCCTGTCTCTGCCGTATATCTTGTTCCATAAGATGTTATGCCATGAGAACACGTTCGTTTAAAGGGCAGCAGTGTTTGCACGAATGTGGGTCCCGCGACGAACGCCGCCAACCTTGGCATTTTGCCAGGGAGCCGAATTAATTATGTAGGAATAGTCTCTACTCAGCTGCTGCTGCTCCCTAGGACTTTGCTCAAATTAAAATCCCCAGATTTGAAGTCGAGATTCAGGTAATTTCACTGCATAACTGTTGCTTCAAAATCTAGAGTGAAATGACAATAATCAGTGGGGTGGCATCTTGCAGCGTTAGCCTTCGATCCACTTGTTATGGATTTGCCGCTGTCATGTCCAGAGCATATATGACGCTGCCAACTAATTTGTCCTCGCAAAAATGCAAAGTAGAGAATGAATGGCAGAATCCGAACGCTTCCAGTTATGCCACTACTTCATTTTCACTGTGCCATAGCCCGAACGGTCCGGATTGTAGCCATTCATTCCCAACTTGCATTTTTACGCGGACAAATTAGTTGGCAGCGTCATATATGGTCGTTTCTAGTGCATTTTTATACACTCATAGCGGCTGATAAGGAAGGGATCAATATTGGTATTAGGACAGCATTTACGCAAAGCAGCGCCCATGGAAAATTTGGGACACAAAATTTTGCCGTAATCCTATGTCGTCCGTCAATGATGATCACGTATGTATTGATCATTTTTGTCCAAACAATGGAAAATGCCAAAAATTGTTCTTTTAAAGATGCAGGGCTAGGTTTAGCGGGTATAGTAGAACGTAATGAGTGGGAGTGGAGTACAAATGGGAAACATATTTTATCATAAGGAGAGAAAGTGATGAACAGCTTGTCCGTCACAAGCTACAACCCATCCATGCCATGGACGGGTGGACGCGTACCTTTCAGGAACACTCGAAATCTCAGCGCTGGCCAAGCGCATTTGCTGCGGTAGAATCGCTATAATTTGGTTTCTAATACATTTTTTGCGCCATCATGTCCAATGACGGGGAAAAGTTGCGACTACCATCATAAGGGCATACTGCTCAAGCAAGAATTGTCGGTTAAACCGATTTTTGACGTCATTATACTCGAGGATTAGCCTCAGACGACTCGTAGGTAACCCTGTGGAAACTAAAAAAGGTCGATTGCCTATATGGGGGGGAGGCATCTGGCTGTCAGCTAGTGGTTAAACTGTTGGTAGTTGATTCTTGATTTCTGCTAGGAACTGCCTGTAAGTGTTGGCAATTTGTCTGTCATTATTTTGCACATTAAGGTTTTTCACTATCATCTAGCTGATCTTTTTGTGAAAACGTTTTCGTTTTGCTTATCTGAAAAGATGTCTTAGTAACCTTAATGTGAACAAGCATTCGCTTGTTTCTGATCTGTCAGTTATGTTATTTTTCTTTCGATTCAGTTGTTCAACAGCAAAAACGAAATGTTATCTACACAATCAGGATGGCAGGAAAACATTACGTATAGGTAGTGTTGTGGCAGATTCCCTTTTGTAAAACACAGCATAACATGGGGATTGAGGGGTAATGTAACCAATTTCTTTCTAACCCATAAGGAAGTTCGTAGGTGTGTTGAAGTCGTTTGAATATTGTCAGCAGTCATCCGCCATTGTTTCAGTTCTTTACTCCAACTAACATATCGGTGTCGTCATCTTTGTCGGAACCTGAAAAATTAATGCCAAGTGTTATATATCCTACCAAACGCCGAATCAGAGCGCAAGTTATTCCAACAGGAGAATGAATCCGAAATAATATGGTTAGCATAACTGCTAGTAAGGTGGTAATGGTTATATATCGAATCTTGTATTTCTTCTTTGCTCCTAATTGCTAGGAAACCATATGCATTTCTGAAAATCGATACTCTGTCATTCGCCTTGTTTTGGAACAATTTTGAAATATGAGTTTCTTCCTAAGCAAGATGCGTGATTCGTTTAAGTTTTACGAAGTTTTATTAAGTGATACGCGCACTAGGTTGCAGATGGGTAGTTAGCTCTGTAGTTGTAGTTTAAAAGATTAGGTGATCTGCTCTTCTGTCATCTAAGTATGGGAATAAATGACATCGTTGAATTCCGAAGACAAAGATGTCTCATGAGGGATTCGCTTCATAATCCGAAACACGTAATTTACCTGGATTAATTTGTGCGTCAATTTTCTTTTACAAAGAATCCAAAGCTGGATTTAATTTTTTTGTGTAAACAGTCTGTGGAGTATCTACAATCTTTCTCAAAAATCCTTGCCTTACGCTGCACCGCAGGCTGGAAGAGGCAGTTCTGAATTAGTTTATACCTATCTGAAAGCGGCACTTGAATCTAATCTTCCATTTTAGTGCGGCATTCCATCGAACCACCTGATAATCACCTAACAGATCCTCTTTGGGTGTAACTTCTTTTAGTTGCGCATCTCTGTATGATTAGTCGTGATAGAGGTGAACGCGAAAGGTAATCCGAAAAGTTAGTGGTCACATTAGAATCTTCAAATCAATATAACCTTCACAGTGCTCGACACAGCTGTGTGAGGTAGTTAAGCGGCAATTGAGCGAGAGAGGATGAATTAGTGGCGATATAGTTAGCTAGTTCACTCAATACTCATTAAAGGATTCACTAGTACACCAGGTTTTCGCTCTGAAAGCAAAGTCAACACTCAATAACCTTATTTGTTTTATAGATGACTCTTGGGAGAAGCGGTGGGTGCAGTCTAAACATAAGGACGATTATGGAGAATTCAAATTGTCTGCTGGCAAGTACTTTGGTGATGAAAAGCGAGACCAAGGACTGAAGACTAGTCAGGACGCTAAGTTCTATTCTCGAGCGGCCAAGTTCCCAAAAGTAAGTTTTTTTTTCTGTTTCAGTGTTTGAATTTGTACAGCGCGGCCGTTAATATTATGTTTCAACTATTCAGCCTTTCTCCAACAAGGGTAAGACTGTTGTCATCCAGTTCACAGTGAAACACGAGCAAGGAATTGACTGCGGTGGTGGCTACGTGAAGGTGAGGCTTCCGAGTACTACGTAAATGAACACGTTTTTCAATATGGTAGAAAGTGTACTATCTCACAATTTGGACGCGCTTTCCAAACTATACTGAATATGCTATTTCTCTCTACATCTTCGTAAAGAATTCACTTGGCTGCTAGCTAATTCTCTGAACTTCCAAGAGCTGCGTTTGGTGGACTTTTTGCTCCTTGTTTATGTCGTGTAGTTAGAGCAGTTTGTTTTGTTTCTTGAATAGGGTGGTTAGTGGCCAATAATCCTACCTCATAGGGTGTAGTAACGAAACTATGTAAATGTTTCACCATAGAACATCAGGGGTGGTTAAAAATGTTTTGCTATTACATTGTGCTTCTTCGCGATGAGATTCAGTTTAGCGATTCAGGTAATGAGCTCCGATGTTGACTTGACGGATTTCCATGGCGAGACCCCGTACAACGTGATGTTTGGTCCCGATATCTGCGGTCCAACAAAGAAGGTTCACGTCATCTTCAGCTACAAGGGGAAGAATCATCTTATCAAGAAGGATATTCGATGCAAGGTTCGTAAACACCTCCCTTTTGTTGTTTGCTTTTTGTCCATTTCTAGGTAGCACACCATTTCATTAAAAAACAAGTTTGAATTCAGTGGCTTTTGTTTTATAGGATGACGAACTCACCCATCTGTACACTCTTATTCTGAATGCGGACAATACTTATGAGGTGCAAATCGATGGCGAAAAGGTCGAAAGCGGAGAGCTCGAAGCAGACTGGGATTTCCTTCCCCCCAAGAAGATTAAGGACCCTGACGCGAAGAAGCCCGAGGACTGGGATGAGCGGGAGTACATCGACGACCCAGAAGACAAGAAGGTAGGTTTTGGGAGAAGGCATGCACATGGTCATAATTCATCTTCGCTGGAGTAATTCCATTTGCAGCCCGACGACTGGGACAAGCCAGAACACATCCCTGATCCAGACGCCAAGAAGCCCGATGATTGGGATGATGAAATGGATGGAGAGTGGGAGCCTCCTATGATTGACAATCCAGAGTTCAAGGGTGAATGGAAGCCTAAGCAGATTAAAAATCCCGACTACAAGGGCAAATGGATCCATCCCGAGATTGACAACCCAGAATACACACCCGATGATGAACTCTACCTGTACAAAGACTGGGGAGCAATTGGTTTTGATCTGTGGCAAGTCAAGTCAGGAACTATCTTTGACAACGTCCTTGTTACCGATTCCGTTGAAGAGGCCAAGGCTCATGCAGCTGAAACATTCGAGAAGTTGAAGCCAGCTGAGAAGGAGAAGAAGGAGAAGGCTGATGAGGAAAATAGGAAGAAGATGGAGGAAGAGGCCAAAAAGCGGGAAGAGGAGGAGAAGAAGAAGGAGAAAGAGGAGAAGGAAGATAAGGAGGATGAGGAAGAGGAGAAGGCTGAAGAAGCTCATGATGAACTATAAATTTTTGCCAAGCTCTGTTGTTTCGGGTCGGGTGACCACTAGTTGCATTTGGTGACTTTTGGTCTCGTTTCTAGCCCCTTTTTGTTCGAGTTGTTGTTTTTTTTTCTTTTAAATTAAATTATTATTATTATGTTTTGCTTCACCAACACATGAGGTGTCGTGGTATGGGTTTGTTTTTATGTGAGAGTATCTCGACACCCTGCCTCGTATTGCTTTCTCGATTGGTTGAAATGTGTTATAATAAATTATTTATATCCAATCAAAGTGCTATTTGAGAGCCAAAAACACAGGCGATTGAGCGCAGATAAGTCGAAGGTCCTGTGGTTAGTGGGTTAGTGTGTCGTCGTTGAGAAAACGGTGAGGATGAGCTAGTGCAGAAATGATGCACACGTTTGAAAACGAATTCGAGTCCCTCACCAGAGTGTAGCAGTACTGTATGACAAACAGGAGGGCAACAAGCAGGTTCTTGGGCCATTTTTGTTGGCAACTATATTCGTATGTGAAGTCTTGCAATATTTCACACTAATTTTATAAAAGTCAATGATGTTTCAATAGGAGGGAATTCGAGTTGACGTGAGTATCTCCTGTAGCTTTCACCCTTCCAACCATATGAGACTACATCTTCCGGGCTTTAATTTGTAATGATATGAGGACCTCACCGGTTCCGTGACTTCGAAGCTTCGCCAAAGTTGATCATCGCGGGATCATCGTTTCTGCTACCGCAACGAAAGAACACCCTGGACAAAGCCCTTGATGGGGCCAAAGCAGGATACTGTATGTCAACCGCCCACACCAACTTAAACAGTTCCCTTGCGAACGAGCGTTTTCGTGGACCTTGAAATGGGCACTGTAGGAGAAAGTGGTGATTCCATGGGATCCCCAGGAGATCCTCCATCACATATTCCGGGATTACAGTAAGGGCACCGTTTGCTCAACCTGTCAAAAGAAAATGATAGAGGCCGATATTATAAACTCGCTTGCCGAACGCGTGGTTGTCAGGATGCTTAATTGGGCAGCGTTTTGGCTGCTCCGCTCTCGACGGGTGCTGGAAGGAACAGGCGATCTATGGAGGTAATCATACGACGCTTTCTCAGTCAAACATTGACGAACGACGCCACACTCAAGCATCACAAAACCCTTACGAAGAATGAAACCATTCAAATCATTCCACCAACCATTTCAGCAGAAAATTTAGGATCCCGGCTGAGAAAATCTGATTAACTGATTAAAGTTGTATGTTCTCTAAACCTGCACACGTTTAATCTTCTGAGGGCGTTATATAACAATCATGGAAAAATTTATTGCGAGCCTTTTGGCGGACGAAAGGGAAGGGGCGCACAGTGAGTAATTTCGAACATCTAGGGGATCAAAATTATTTTGCTAGGTGATCCGGTGGATAAATTTCTCTACTTTTTGGCATGTGTACTCTGCCTGGTCTGCTGCTTGTATGCACTGCACATGACCCACTGAAGTCAGGGATTCAGGGTCAATTTCTAATACGTACTTCCGCAATGGTGCCTAACAGCACAAAATCGGGTACTGAAGAATAATCTTCAGCGCAGCAGCTGTGCTACTTAAATTTGAGTCTCTATGCGTGTTCGCAAACAAATAAGTATGTAGGACGTGAATATGCGTTTTAGTTTCAAGATTGCATACATTTCCACATTATGAGTATGACTTGAGCTGACATATAAAGCCGCTGGATATTTTCGTGTGATTTCGCAGTTAAGAAAATTGTAATTCTAGAATTGTTGCTCATATAAATAGCCAAACCTGCCCGGAATGTTAACTTACATGGGAATCTTGTAACTCTGAAGAATTCCAGTAGGATTTATTAAGGTCCTGCTTGGTAAAGGGGGTCGCCTGTAGGGTAGCTCACCATAGCATGTCTTTGAAGGAGACATTATTCTATTCTTGACCGACATTTTCCCCATCAAATTTCCTAGTACTGTTAGTTTTTCTGATAATGGTCTCCATCTCTCCAATTTCAATGCTTTTTGATTCACATTATAACCTCAAAAGTGACGCTTGGCCTTCTCTCACTTGCTTTCATGATGTGCACTATTGGCGCGAGGCTAACAAACCCCAGATGTTGCTCAGGCAGACCTCTTGATCCATGAAAGTCTTGCGTGTCATTACCCGCAATGACGTTTTGAAAACAGAACCATTTGCGGAATTGCAAGCCCATTTCCTTCAAACGCATCGGGAAGATTCGTCCTAGAGAGTAGCGGTTTCGGCCTACACAGACGTGTTTTCTGTGAAGGGTCGCAGGACGGTCGCAAAAATAACACACATGTTCGTACACAGGAAGATTACTGCTAGCCATCACACATATTTTTCCGGTGGAATCTCGTGGAACTTTTTTAAAGATTTACCTGAAGACGCAGATAGGTCATGTGCTTAATCGCTCTTTTCTAAGACAAGTTTGGATATCGTTCGAGCGCCTGAGAAATGTGGTTACTAGCAAATATGAAAGCTTGTTTCAAGATCTATTGAAAGAATCCCAAATAGGAAGTTCAGATGACAACATTGACGACAGAGACAACTCATAAAGTACTCATCTGTTTTACGTGGGCGGTGTTGTACAGAAATGGTATCTGTTCGTTATCTAATCATGCCCAGCCAGGTGTCGCCAAAAAAAACCACTTGTATCGCATGCGCGGACTATCGGCGAATACTTTGGTGCAGTAATTGAAACGTGATATGGTAAAAATACATTTTGAGCGGCTAGATTTGCCAAATTGCACACTGTGGGGTGGGGGCCCCTGCCCTCTTCCCAGAAAGGGTCGCCAAATTTTTGAAACTGCTTTGAATTTTTGAAGGAATAAAAATCTTATATCACTTTATTTTAAATGTTTGTCTTTATTACTATTTCCAAAACAATTTTGGTCAATTATTAATTATCGTAGTTAACATAGGGTGGTCCAGAATTACGGAGACTAATCAAAAGATTAATAACTAACGTTAGAAAGAGTTGGCAAATCTGTTTCCATTACGGTGTTTTTCACTCATACATGAACAGAATCGACCTCTAAATGTTACGAAATCTGCTATCACTAGTGAGGAAAGGGTCGAAAAATCCGGCGCCTACAGTGGCGCGGAGGTAGTCTCTTCCAAGATAATTCCACGTTTCTAGAAGCCTTTGCTACAAAGATCAAACTGTTTTATGGAAGCAAATCCTTGTTTGTTTTTAAATGAGTACCACAACGAAAAATCTACACGAATGCATTCTGAAAATAGTAGCTGTAAGGAAGCGGACATGACTTTGCGTGCAAAAACAAGGCAAAACGTCTGTTCAAGCTGTTTCCGGTTCTTTTTCCAATATTTAGATAGTGGAATGGGAACTTATTAGGCTCACAAATTCACAACCTCAAAGTTCTAAAATGTGTTTTCTCCACTATCCAGTTAGTGATGATAATTGGCTTTGAAAAACACGCTCAACCCGCGTCGAATTTAGGCGTATCTGCACGAAATCTTGGATCTCATATCCTTCACGATGGCTTTAATGTTTTTCTGTATCCCACACCTTGTACTTTTCGATGTACTGGTAAGTGTCCCTTTTGCAGAAGTTTATACGTTAGCATAACATGCTCGCCTAGACTACACAAAAAATATGATTGGGTGATAGAACGAGACTTGACTGACAGCCTAGGTGTTCCTCAAATTCGCAGCGTTCAGTAATATTTTCAAAGAAGCTTCACGGTGAACAGATGAACACCAAAAGATTGAAGGCAAAGTGCCAAAACTCGAGATTAGCCGAGAAACGCTTATCGCACCCTTCTCTACTACTTTTAGTACTTTTAATTTTCCATCTGGGTCCTCAAAGCAGCGAAAACCCCACCTTTTTTCCCTACGCCCCCCCCCCTCTCCTGCCCACTTGCTGCGTCGTTCGCCACTGAGTGGTACTGCTTATTCGACGAGCAGCAGTAGCGGTTCTAGCAGCGAAAACCTACCATTAATGTTCACTTGTCATAGCCAGTGGCGGACGCAAGGGGGCACTCCCTCTCATCCCTTACTTAAATTTCCCAAAAACACTTAAATATTACAGTTCGATGTTGGAATAGGCTTATTTCCAAATGCTTATTTTTACTTTTTCATCTATGAAAGTTTGAATTTACATTTGATTTTTCAATATCTCTTTGGGGTTATTAACTTGCTCTACTTAACGAGCCCGTCCAACGGGTGGCAGATGGTTATATGGAGTAGACTCCGTGTACTCTTAGGGCGACCCAGAATACGTTTCGCAGATGGGCTTTGGGGGACATCTCATGACCAGGTGTGTGCAGAAATTTCCAATTTACCCTTTTTGTTTTACTGTCATTTTTGGCTTTTCGGTCTACGTTTTACGTTTTCCAAAATTTAGGCAGAAAAACGAAAAAAAATGCCGAAAATTGAAGTGGAAGATGTGAGCCTTTAAAATACTAGCGCCCCTTCGGGACGCTAGAAAGTGGGGTGGGGCAGCCACTTGAGGCATGTGCAAAAGCTCCACACGTGCAAAATGGTTGGAAAATTAGCAAATAAGCAGAATTAATCATTAACTGAGCTCAAATTCAAAAACCTTCTTATAAGTTACGTATAAGAGAAGCAGAACAAATCTTCCAATGGGCCCAAACTGAAGTCCTTCTCATGAGTTGAGTATGCGAATGAGAAGTTCGTTCCCCATCGTATGGTGTATTCGTGCGTATTCCTCACTATCGGACCAACGCAGACGCGTTCTCCATCGGCGGAACTGTATCCTGCCGTACCCCACATTATTGGACAAAGCGAAATTGTATCCGAGTGTTTTCCACACTACTGGGCCGCAGCGGACTTTCCTTCATCGGTGGACCCGTATTCTGGCGCCATCTTCATACATTAGGCCAGAACCGTATCCTGGTATTCCCCACTTTACTGAGTCACAGCGGACCAATCCTATGTTGGCGGACCCGTATCCTGGTGTTATCCATACTACTGGGCCACGGCGGGCCCTTCCTCCATCAGAGCGCCCGCATCTGGCGCCTTCCTCACATTTAGGGCAAGCCGGATCCGTTCTCCAGGGACGGGTTCGCATTAGAGTTTTGACCGAATCGAATAAAATTCGAATATTTATTCGAATGTTCGAATATTCGAAAATTCGAATATTCGAAAGTTCGGAGGTTCCGAAAAATTCGAAAGTTCGAATATTCGAAAATTCGGGGGTCCCAAAGAATTCGAAAACTCGAATATTCGAAAATTCGATAGCCTCGCGATATTCGAAAATTCGAATATTCGAAAATGCGAGGGCCCGGGATTATTCGAAAATTCGAATATTCGAAGATTTTAGGTCAAAAATTCGAATATTTGGAGTTGTCTTGCGTCGCAACTGTTATTTCAGCTCCATTTTCTCGCTGAAGAACCATTCCGATTGAAGCTCCAGTCCAATTTCTCATTTCAACCTCAATTTTCCCAAAAACCTGCTCATATCTTTGCACGCGTTCGAAAGCCACCAACTGCATTTGAAAGCTTTGAAACTGCAATCCTACGAGGTATACGACCTTGGCGACGAAGATCTCTCCGGTGATACCTACGTATGTACGTACTTTTCTAGACACTTGAGAAACCAGCAGTTTCAACTAAACTTCCGATTATTCAAGCCTTTCCTCCAGAACTATGTAAGTGAAGTAAGTGAACTGCAAACTATAATAATAAATTTTACACAGCATTATTCCCTATATTTAGCTGATTTCCGACCACTGCTTCGTTTAAACTCAAGTAAACAACCGTTAGTAAGTAAACAACCGTTAGTTATGGTATTCAAAGTTCACACAAAATCTTGAGATCCTCTTAATCCTTTCTTTCCAAACATACTCCGACTTCTTCTTCTAGAAGTTCTGTTGGTTTTGACATTCAACTTACAAGCATGCAGTTGGACCCGATAAACAGAAGTAATAATGAGGAACGGGATAACACGCAGTGTTTTTATGCCGCTGACGCTTTTTTGTTGATACCTAGAAACTCATTCATGATCAAGGTAACTGAACCACTATTCTATGTCCCCAACATTATTTTTACCGCCTCAATACCTCTACATTCACTACCATGGCACGTTTTGTTGAACTACAATACAGATATTAAAGCGAAAGCATCTTCACGGACGACGGGTTTCATCCACTCTACGATCCTTTAATGATGGTTACAGACCTCAAGTGAGATAGGCGTTCTTAAGCTCGGGAGTTTCAACCAATTGCAATTCTAAAACCGATAAGGGACCAACTCCACAGCAGCACAAGCTTCCACTCATGAGAAGCTTATGAGAAATTCCAAAACGGCAAATGAAACTCACTACCCGAGAACTTTTATGCCCGTTGTGATTGGGAAACATTTCGCATTGTTCGCCTACATACATGGGTAGAAAATGTTTTCACTAAATGGAATATTATTCGAATAAATATTCGAACATTCGAATATTCGAAAGTTCGAATATTCGAAAATTCGGTGCTTCGTAAAAATTCGGAAATTCGAATATTCAAAAATTCGGGGACCCCTAGAAATTCGAAAATTCGAATGTTCGAATATTCGGTGGGGTCAGAAAATTCGAAAGTTCGAATGCTCGAAAATTCGATGGTTCGCAAAAATTCGGAAATTCGAATATTCGAAAATTCGGGGGTCCTCAAAAATTCGAAAATTCGAAAATTCGAATAATCGAAAAAAATTTTCGAATGTAAAACTCTAGTTCGCATCCTGTCATTTTCAACACTAAAGTGAACCCATATCCTGGCGTCCCCCACACCACTGGGCCACGGTCGGCCCTTTCTCCATCGGTGGACCCGTGTCTCGGCGTTCCCCGCACCACTGGGCCACGGCGGGCCCTTCCTCCATCGGTGGACCCGTTTCTTGGCGTTCCCCTCACCACTGGGCCACGGCGGGCCCTTCCTCCATCGTGGACCCGTTTCGTGGCGTTCCCACAGCACTGGGCCACGGCGGGCCCTTTCTCCATCGGTGGACCCATGTCATGGAGTTTCTCGCACCACTGGATCAGGCGGGCCTTTCCTCCATCGGTGGACTCGTATCTTGGCTTCCCCCGCTCCATTGGGCCCTTGCCGGCCTTTTCTCCATAGCTGGACCCACCTCATGGCGTTCCCCACAGCACTGGGCCACTGCGGGCCCTTTCTCCATCAGTGGACCTTCTTGGCGTTCCCCACAGCATTGGGCCACGAGCGGGACCTTTCTCCATCGGTGGACCCGTGTCTCGGCGTTCCCCACAGCATTGGGCCACGGCGGGCCCTTTCTCCATTGGTAGACCCGTGTCATGGAGTTTCTCGCACTACTGGGCCACGGCGGGCCTTTTCTCCATCGGTGGACCCGTATCTTGGCGTCCCCCGCTCCATTGGGCCCTAGCGGGCCTTTTCTCCATAGCTGGACCCACCCCATGGCGTTCCCCACAGAACTGGGCCACGGCGGGCCCTTTCTCCATCGGTGGATCCGTATCCGTATTTAGTTGATTGGATATACAATGTCATGCCTTCCTATTTAGAGGCGATGCGGCAATAGCACCCACCAGATGAGGCGACCGCGTAGGTTCAGCTCCCGAGACGCGGCAGCCCTCATAGCACCCGTCCATCTCTTCCTGCAAGTGCACTCAGTGTCGCATCAGTGGATGGCTGGTTTTCCTGCTGCGTATATTGTGCAGCCTGAAAGCTCGTAAACACTCCCTCACTCCTATGCGGCGAGACCGCCAGCGAAGGTGATGAAATCACCATCCCGTGCATGCGGGAGAGCCAGCAGTGACGTAATTGCGGGTCCCGAAGCGAACGTGTCTGCGTCCATGGAAATCGGCCATTTCGCCACACAGTCTGCGCCTCAAGATTGCGGTGTCTATGAGTGCCGCCCCGTATCTCTAACCGCTCTAGCCCCCTTACGGCGCTTTGTTTAATAGATATCTCTAACCGCTCTAGCCCCCTTACGGCGCTTTGTTTAATAGATCCATATAGCTGCGAAATCAATGCAACGATGTCTTCCTATTTGGGAAGCCTTTCTGCCCCCGCGATGTCTTCTGATTCTGAGTAGTTGTTTTCCTCATTGATTCAGTTATTTGTGGAGTATTGTTTATTTGCGGTGTACTTTTTTGATTCTTCTTCACCAAAACTCCAAGAGATCCCCATCGAAATAGGAGAGGTCACACTTTTAAACTGACGTTGGTAATCGAATTTCAGTTTTTTCTCTGGTAATCCTTCAATGCTTTGGGGAGGAACTGTATTCGTAAGGGCTAGGCTTGGCTTGAATAATATGATATGCTGACTAAACTGATAAACAGAAGATTCAGAAACTTGATGAGGAAATTCTACTCCGAGCATTACCAACAGTTTTGAAGCGCTACTCAGGGAAGGAGCAATTTCTGAGGCATGCAGATGAGTTGATAGGCCCAACGGTTTCCTCTAGTTACGACACCTCTCAGAGTGCTCTTTCTTCCGGTAGAGAGAAAGGAGATTTTTCGATGCGTATACGTCTTAGGTTGATGAAGTAACTTCTCGCGGGATTTCCGCGTTGTTGTTAATCAACATATGTTCTTTTTTAGTCGGAACTTTAGAGGAACCTACCTTATATCGATGCAAAATCTTATCCATAAAGGTGTATTCGTGTCTCAGAAATGCAGATAAATATTAGGTCGTCAAGTATGGAATGTCTGTTTGAAATGAGAAAGTTTTGAATAATGTTTCTCAAACAAGATGCCATACAACCACGCCAAATATGCCCCTATACTATCGACACAGACTTTCTCATTTCATTCCACCTTAAAGGCGGCTTTGTTGCGCCAACAGCTTAGAAGCGTGGAAAGCTAATGGCAATCAAGTGGCGAAGAGCGTTTCCAACATCAAGTTGAAAAATTGAATGTTTTTCAGCAAGGACTGGGCTAGTCCCTGGACGGAGTTGTGGTCAAATAGAGCAAGGTTGGCCGGAACAGTGTGTGACAGGTGTGTTCCCATCCCTGCTTCGCAGGCTTATGAAGCATGCTTTTGTGAAAAGTTTTCGAAAATTGGCTTCTATTTTCGAAGGTCAAACTGTGGGAGCCTCGTTTATTGTACGCCTTGAAAACCTAAATAACACTGGGTTATGGACATCAAAACTTGCTGCTTATGCAGGCCTAGTTTGCCTCCTATTCGCTTCCGCAACAGCTTTCAGCTCATCGTTGTTCAGGTCCATCATAAAGCTCACTTCGAGGCTTCATATCACCTGAGCAGAACATCGCCAAGAAACCCTGTTTGGTGTCCTTGCTAGAAAAATGCCCCTGAACACTTTACTAATGTCTCCAGGTTTCTCTGCTATAATGGCTCAGGGATGAAACGCACATTCCAAAATGACACGATTTTTGGTGTTCCCGTTTGCGAGAAGTCCCGGTTTCTTTTATCGGCTCGTCCCCCAAGCTGCACATGTATTACCAAATAGTTACTAGTATGATTCCGGCCAGGCAGCAACTGCGCACCAAGAAATCACTTTATTCACAAATAAGTACGGACAAAAATATGACGAACAATAGTGAATAGAAAGCGAACAGGAACGAGGAGTGTAGGGTGGAGTGGTGAGGTGATGAGTTGACGAAGAGATCCTATAGGACGTCCTTGTATCCACTAATGAAGTCTTGGTGATAGGGATTTGGCAAATCCCTTTGGGAAGCTAAACTCCGTCCTTCAATGACGCAGTCGCTTCCGCACACCCCTGCTCATAACCTACATAAAGGTTGCCGAAGAAGGACGGGTAAGTGGGAGAGGGTCAGGACCTCCTACATTAACAAGTTCTCGGTCTATGCGATGAGGTTGGCACGATTATCAAAGCAATCATTTTGCATAATTCCAGGGGTAGGACTAGACTGACAAGCCGGCTGGTCCTGTAGAAAGCCCGCACCCCTCCTGGGGTTGAAAACCGAAGGATCCCGAGGGGCGAACGACGAGAGATTGTAAACTCTCCTCAGAATTTCACGCTCTTTACTATCAAAATTGCGAGAGATCATCAAAAGAACATAATAAGCCTTTTTCACGTTATTGCCAGCGTGACCAGAGAATTTCAAGGAGAAGTCCAAGAACACCTTTGTCGTTGGCCATCCAGCACAGCTTCAAAGTTTGTATCTATCTCAAAGATCACTGAGTCAGTATCACCAAGGTGCAGCTTATAGATTTGCTAGATTTCGATAAAAGATTGCAATTAGCTGCCCACCGATGTATGTAATTTACCAACAACTAATTGCAGTGATGCGCGCACCAGAGGGCAGGTTACAGCATCATAGCTTCCATAAATTTTTACGTCGTCAGCATCCATTGTACTGGGATCAGAATGTCATGAGATGTTTTGAGCAATCCTCGGAAGTTCTATGATGTAAATCAAGAACATTAAAAGAGAAAGAACGCCGCCTTGTGGCACACCGCTCTTACAGTGATATCTTCCGGAGAATCCAATCCACGCTCTGATAGCCATGTATCTCTGATACGAATAGGATATCAGCCAGTCAGGAAGTTTTCCACGGATGCCAAGTAAACCAGTGTTGCTCAACAACTCAGAATGATAAATTTCATCAAATGCCCTAGAAAGATCAAGATAAATAACACCCACAGCTTTAATTTCATTCGGTGCAATTCTGTAATCATGCAGTACTTTGACAAGGTTTGTTGTAGTCGACGCACCAGGCAAGAAATCATGCTGTTCAAGAGGAAAGATACTATGTTTAAGGAACCAGAGCATTGTTTTGTCTCCTGGAATAGCTTACATTACGTTAGCATGGGTTGCATTTATGCCTATAGGTCTAAAGTGTGAAGCATGACAAGGAGATCTTCGGGGTCGCAGTGAGTAATGCTTCTTTCCACAAATCAGAAACCTAGCCCTATAGCATTGAGATATTGAAAATACGAGGGCAGTCTGAAAAGTCTCCGGAATGACAGTAAACGCAAAGTAGATTTGACGCAATCAATATTTTATTTTATAGCTCATTCCCTCGGAGCTCAACACACGTGGTCCGGTCGGTTTTTAATTTTTCATTCTCTATCTAGAATGAATTTTCCGAAGTACTCAGAATGACAGGATGGAGCCACGATTAGTTTGCACCTTGACCGAAATTTCCTCCTTGACGGAAGGTTGTCAAGGTTCCAAGACGATTTAGGGACGAGGGAGCCAATGCAGAAATATCGTCGAATGAGGTGGAATTTTAGATTCCCTCATTACAAGTTTTTCTTATGAGCCTAAATACCTGCTTAAAGGCAGTGTGTCACCTCTTTTCGTGGGTGCTAGATATCAGCAGACTCTAGCCTCGTTACTCTGATTCCAACGATGTACGTCAAAACGCGTAAAAGTGACGAAAACCTCGTTTTCGAAAGGTACAAAAGTTGTGATCCGTGACTGTGCTGGCTGCCCGCCACTGCTGCAGCGTTGACCGACACGTCTTAACGTGTGCGGTCGATAACATCAACGGCTTCATGCGTTTACTCGGCTTGACAAACTATTCCAAATCCTGCCCTGAGAAACATTTAGAAAACGAGTTTAAAGACCGTTTTGTAACATTTGATGTAAACCGCTGGATTCAGCATGTCGAGTAGATTCAGAATCTGCTAAGAGCTCAAACACGAAAACGAGGTGACACACTGCCTTTAGGCGGTTGTGCTGACATAGAGGGACAATTCTTTCTCCTGTTCAAATCTGCGCGTGTCCTCGGTCACCACAGCTGAAGCTTCTGAAAATTTCTGCTCATATTCTTCCATTAATCCCTCGGAACTCCCAAAAACACGCCGTCACCACTCCACTTCAGTGAACGGTACTTTCTTCTTCGGGACCATTTTTCTTGTCTAACCTACTGTTTTCATTGCATCTTTTGTGACCGCAATACGACGCCTGATCTAGTGTTCAAGGTACATCACAGTTTCGACTTTAATTCCAATTTAACCATTCAAAATAATTTTCTGATTTTCATGTTGCATTGTATTTTTGTTCGGGATTGAGCAATTGCGGCAGTCATTCTTGGAAGCGATTTCTCAAGAATAGTTCGTCGGGTGAAATAAAAACTAATGACTCATAATAGATGCACTAGGCCCCCTTATTTAGCACGCATTTGTGTTCCATCTGTCGGAACCTTGACAACGATTTCATTCACTTCCTCTAAAGTGGTCACCTTTTCGTAACATTTCAAACTTGGCTTACTGCTTGCTCGCGTCCAGCTACGCTTGCTTTTCAGAACCTGGAAACTATTTCTGGAAAATAATGATGACCCTCTGAAATCAGCATCTAAGTGGTGTTCGGTTACCTTGCAGTTTTCTTATCCAGTTGAAAAAAAATAATGGCCACCAAATTTTAGCATCTTTCTGTTCTGTAACTAACTCGCACTCGACTTGATCCCCTTGTTGAAAGCAGAGACTTCGTCAAACCGAATTGACATTCACAGTCAATTCTCTTGAAAGGCTCTCGGACAGCAGTCCATGGAAATTTTCGAAAAAGAACAACTCCTTGGTAGTGATTCCGGAAACTTCTCAAACTGCCCTCGTATGAGCCAGCGGTATTCATGACGATTTAGCACAGTTCTTTATATATGACTTGTGGGATATCATCGTAAGGTATGGAGGTTAAGACTTTCAAACTTTTGAGTGTGCGAAAAATGACTTCAGGGTGGAAATAGACATTTTCGCAATTGCGGAAAAAGCGATCAATACTGTTCATAGTCAATTCATCACTTGTGCCTCCTAAGGAATCCGAGAACACACTGAAAAATTGAAAGTCATGAAGATAGTGATCAAGCACACTCCGATCAACATCAATGTGCGAACCGTTCAACTAGAAAACGTTATTAAGTTCACCTATCTGGGAAGCACCGTGACGCACGACGGAGTGACCGACATCCGCATGTTCAGACACTCGTGGGGTTCGACCCCAGCACGAAAAGTTCTAGTTCCGCTCACTTCCACGGAAGAGGAAGAGGCGACGTGCTGCTAGTGCTGTACGTGCTGATTTCCACCCCCTCCTACTAATTTGATCTGTCAGACGTGCTCTGTTCTACCCCAGCGTATCAGTTCCTATGCATTCACTTTTGTGGTTCGACATCAGCACAAAAAGTTTTGACAAACCTTCTCAGACACTTGGTGCGGCCGGCACGCTCGACCAATAGGTGCCGACCGGCCGAGCGGCTGCTGATCACCGGGCTGCGACCGGTCCATCATCACGTACTGGCCGGGCTGCAGCGCATCGGCGGCTGGCCGCTCTACCACACTGCGACCGGCCGGGAGACAGCTCATGGCCGCCCGATCTACCATGATAACCTTCCGGCCGCCCCGGTTGACCATCATAACCTTCCGGCCGACCCGGTCGACCATGGTAGCTTTCCGGCCAGCTCGGGCGGAAGGGTTGGTTGGTGATAGTAGGGAAGTGAAATGAAGCCATCAGTCGAGCGGGAGGTATCGGAAGCATGGATGGCCGAGTGGATAAAGCAGTGAACTAAAAATGATTCATAAACCATGGGCAGATTGGTTCGAATCCTGTTGGTGATAGAAAAAGGATAACACAACGAAAATAAGCATGGACCTTTCAAGAAGCTACTTCTTCCTATTTCTGATGAAAATCAACAGATTTGCGTCGCCTTTATACTCCAATGAATCACAATGGATTGACAGTGGCGGTGAATTCACAGCACGAGGCATTGTACAAACAAAGGGTGAGCTGCCAGGGATTATCACACTATCGACTGCCAATTGATGGGTAATCGTGGGCAACGCTGCCCTGAGCACTCGAATTGGACCAGCAATGCCTGTAAACACTCAATCTGGAGCAGTTCCAACCGAGCGGAGGCCTATCACCGGCCGACCTTCTTTACCATTACCGGCCGTACTCCGACGCGGTGATTCTTCGGCCGGTAAAGGTAGAGCGGGCCATCCGCACCAAGTTTCTGAGTTGTTAGATAAACATGTTGGTGATACTGATTCAAAGGTATATAAGCTAGCGTGCTATAGTGTGAATGTGCAAGGGCAAGTCTTACACGAAATGACATGTGAGAGGACAAACAGAGCACGTCTTGCAAAGTACTGAGCAAGTGATATGTTGGACAGGCGTAGGTTAGGGGAGGAACCCAGCACGTGAGGGGACGAACACAGCGCGTGAGGTGGGGGGTGGAATGAGTGGTTCGACTCCAGGTGCAACTGGGGTCGAACCCGTCCGTACTGGGGTCGAACCTCACGAATGCCCGAGTGCGTATTACGAAAGCAGCGGCCGTGTTTCGAAGACTACAACCGCTCTGGCTTCCATCTCAGACCGACGGCCCTCTATGTTAGTGAGACATGGAAGATGTCTGCCAGCGCCATCTTACTCTATATAAAGCGCAGACCACCCATCGCCGCGCGAGGGATGACAGGTCACGCTGTCATTGATCCACTCGCCTCGCCCCACCTCTTTTGCCCGCCGCCACGGGCTCAATTGCGAAAATTGACACGCCCAATGACACGCCCATGTATATGTATGTGTACAACATGGAAATCTTCAATTAGGACGTCCAATTTGCAACGAAAACGGAATATCTTTGATCTTTAAAGCAGAATAGGAGAACCAATGATGAAGCGAGTGTGATTTCGCAATCAGAAACGTGAATCATCCAAATACAGCAGAGTTGTACGGAAATTTTCACCGCACTCCTTCTAAAGCATTAAGTAGTAATAGCAATTAGAAATTAACGGTCAGGGGAACAAATGGTGCACTCTATGAGCTTAATATTGTGCTTACAAAGTAGGAATAGAACGTTAACGCACTTTTTTCCTGTTACAACCTGATTGTGCCCGAACCATAACGATTTGGACTTCCAGCGCTATCACAAATGAAAAAGACTTGACCACGTGAGGATCTGTGTTTCTACTCATAAAACGCACCATGTAGGAGCTCTTTATATTGAACATAATAAGAGTTAACCTCCAAACCGTTTAGGAGCTATGCAGTTTCGCAGAAAATCACTGTCATCCGCGAAGCGCGGCGAAGCTGCGCTTCGTGTGGATGACAGTGATTTTCTTGAGTTTACCTAGCCCTGAGGTAACGTGGCACACGGGTCCGAGTCAGAGCGCCGCGAAGCGGCGCTCTGGCTCGGGGTTCCTTTTTTTTCAGAGTTTACCTGGCCGTGAGGTAACGTGGCACACGGGTCCGAGTCAGAGCGCCGCGAAGCGGCGCTCTAGCTCGGGGTTCCTCTTTTTTCAGAGTTTACCTGGCCGTGAGGTAACGTGGCAAACGGGTCCGAGCCAGAGCGCCGCGAAGCGGCGCTCTAGCTCGGGGTTCCTCTTTTTTCAGAGTTTACCTGGCCGTGAGGTAACGTGGCACACGGGTCCGAGCCAGAGCGCCGCGAAGCGGCGCTCTAGCTCGGGGTTCCTCTTTTTTCAGAGTTTACCTGGCCGTGAGGTAACGTGGCACACGGGTCCGAGCCAGAGCGCCGCGAAGCGGCGCTCTAGCTCGGGGTTCCTCTTTTTTCAGAGTTTACCTGGCCGTGAGGTAACGTGGGTAACAGAGGCAAACGGGTCCGAGCCAGAGCGCCGCGAAGCGGCGCTCTGGCTCGGGGTTCTTTTTTTTTCAGAGTTTACCTAGCCCGGAGGTAACGTGGACGGGTCCGAGTCAGAGCGCCGCGAAGCGGCGCTCTGGCTCGGGGCAGAGTTTACCTAGCGGAGGTAACGTGGCACGGGTCCGAGTCAGAGCGCCGCGAAGCGGCGCTCTGGCTCGGGGTTCCTTTTTTTCAGAGTTTACCTAGCCCTGAGGTAACGTGGCACACGGGTCCGAGCCAGAGCGCCGCGAAGCGGCGCTCTAGCTCGGGGTTCCTTTTTTTTCAGAGTTTACCTGGCCGTGAGGTAACGTGGCACACGGGTCCGAGCCAGAGCGCCGCGAAGCGGCGCTCTAGCTCGGGGTTCCTTTTTTTTCAGAGTTTACCTGGCCGTGAGGTAACGTGGCACACGGGTCCGAGCCAGAGCGCCGCGAAGCGGCGCTCTAGCTCGGGGTTCCTCTTTTTTCAGAGTTTACCTGGCCGTGAGGTAACGTGGCAAACGGGTCCGAGCCAGAGCGCCGCGAAGCGGCGCTCTAGCTGCAGGGGTTCCTCTCTTTTCAGAGTTTACCTTGGCCGTGAGGTAACGTGGCACACGGGTCCGAGCCAGAGCGCCGCGAAGCAGCACTGTAGCTGCGGGGTTCCTTTTTTTTTCAGAGTTTACCTGGCCGTGAGGTAACGTGGCACACGGGTCCGAGCCAGAGCGCCGCGAAGCAGCCCTTTCAGCTCGGGGTTCCTTTTTTTTCAGAGTTTACCTGGCCGTGAGGTAACGTGGCACACGGGTGGCCGAGCCAGAGCGCCGCGAAGCGGCGCTCTCCTCTAAGAGGGGTTACTTCAGAGTTTACCTGGCCGTGAGGTAACGTGGCACACGGGTCCGAGCCAGAGCGCCGCGAAGCGGCGCTCTGGCTCGGGGTTCCTTTTTTTTCAGAGTTTACCTAGCCCTGAGGTAACGTGGCACACGGGTAGAGTCAGAGCGCCGCAAAGCGGCGCTCTGGCTCGGGGTTCCTTTTTTTTCAGAGTTTACCTAGCCCGGAGGTAACGTGGCACACGGGTCCGAGCCAGAGCGCCGCGAAGCGGCGCTCTAGGCTCGGGGTTCCTTTTTTTTCAGAGTTTACCTGGCCGTGAGGTAACGTGGCACACGGGTCCGAGCCAGAGCGCCGCGAAGCGGCGCTCTAGCTCGGGGTTCCTTTTTTTTCAGAGTTTACCTAGCCCTGAGGTAACGTGGCACACGGGTCCGAGCCAGAGCGCCGCGAAGCGGCGCTCTAGCTCGGGGTTCCTTTTTTTTCAGAGTTTACCTGGCCGTGAGGTAACGTGGCACACGGGTCCGAGCCAGAGCGCCGCGAAGCGGCGCTCTAGCTCGGGGTTCCTTTTTTTTTCAGAGTTTACCTGGCCGTGAGGTAACGTGGCACACGGTCTGGCTCGGGGTTCCTTTTTTTCCAGAGTTTACCTGGCTGAGAAGTATCGTGGCGCACGGGTCCGAGTCAGAGCGCCGCGAAGCGGCGCTCTGGCTCGGGGTTCCTTTTTTTTTCAGAGTTTACCTGGCCGTGAGGTAACGTGGCACACGGGTCCGAGTCAGAGCGCCACGAAGCGGCGCTCTGGCTCGGGGTTCCTTTTTTCAGAGTTTACCTAGCCGTGAGGTAACGTGGCACACGGGTCCGAGTCAGAGCGCCGCGAAGCGGCGCTCTGGCTCGGTCATAAAATAAATGGCTTTCATTAGGGTTACTCAGGACGAGTCATGAGAATACGATAAGTAGACTACGTAATCAATGAGGAAGTGCTACGACGCAGCAATACGACCAGCCTGCACGTTATCATTGCGCGACATCGACCTCGGCTTGCTGGCCACATTCTAGATGCTGCAACAGGGAATTCTTCATGGTGCTATGTCATGGATTCCTCTACCAGGCAAACGACCCAGAGGCTGACCCAGGAACACGTAGCGGCGGACGTTCGCCAATGACCTTAAATTAATGATTCTTTGCACAGAAGAAGCAAAGCGTTAGTACCTGACATCGAGAGTTAATCGCCCGATGTGCTCAACAGCACAGGAGGAACTAAGATCCAAAAAGAGCAAAGAAGAGCACTGGCTTTATCGACATCACTGTAGAGGCGATGGCCGGCCTGGTAAATTAAAACAGAGGATGATCTTCTCATTTTGATCTTGCGATGAACATAGAAAAAGAATTTCTGCTTCTGATTGCTGCACCAGATCACGGCTTGGCCCGACCACAGCTGGCCAGGTAAGTCCTGCAGAACTCCTCCTCTCCTGACTACCGCCTTATACATTCCTTGCAGGAGGCAGGTCGTCACGTGACAGCGAGGGGTAGAATGGAGAACGTGAGGGGTAGAACGCAGTTTCAACGACAGCACATTTAACCGGGTTGGCAGCTTGCATCATCGCATATGAAGCGTGAGAGGTACCGTTCCCAGTACTCGTATTGCAACAGTCTTCAATGTCTGTCCTGTCTATAATGTCTGCTTCTCTTTGTGAATTTGAGGCTTGGCAGGTTCTGCTGCGTTTGCTCCATCCACTTACTGTCAGAAAGAAACGAAGGAGCCAAATGAAAAACAAACACTGCGGGTAGTAGGTGGCAAAGCGTGGTTACTGTAGGAGATGATGGGAAGTGGGCCCACACCCAGACACTGAAATCGCACGAGCGCTCGCCGCCAGCGCTGGAGGTACGGTCACTGGACGCCGCTCGCGCGGTCAATAGTGACCGCTCGCACTCTGATGGGCGACCGCTCGCACGGATTTCAAAGATTATCAACGGCAGCCCTTTCTTCTCATATAATGGGTGTTTCTAACGGTTTGCTAATCATGATATGAACACAGATAGCCACTTAAGAAAATTCCCATTCATTGTTCAATCATCTTTCGACAATGTTCTCGTGAGGAGGCGAAAGTGATTAGTGAGTAACAAAACAACTGTGGATAATGTGTTATAATAGTTGGTTATGATTTCTAAGTAATAGCTTCACTTGAAAACAAAATCAGGAATAAATAAATCTTCGATACCTAGGAAACAAAACAATCATGACTAGAATTTCAGTTATGGAACAGAAATCCTCGAACATTAAAAAAAAAACGAAGAGGTTAAATGAGAGTGGCTTCTTCAGTGCCAGGCAGTCATACTATAAAGATATAAGGGTAATGTAGTACACGTATTATATCCAAACGAACCGTAGCTAGGTTACCTCATAATGAACCCGGGACGTTTGTAAATTAAACTAGTAGTTGAACAACTTCTACTACGTCATGTAAAGGTATTTACAACAGGATTCACAGTGTATCCTGCGAATCGAGTCCATAGAATCCTGCGTAGTTTGCGACGTATGCGGATCCAGACTTGCTTCGTCGCCGGTGAACTTCGCTGTTCTTTTCGCCGTCCGCCAAAAAGTACTCATTAACAGTTTCGTTTTAAAGAGAAACAAACCTTGTGCGACTAGTTACTTACGTCATTGGTTTTCCATTGGTTTATTTTCATGTCGTATTCGTATGACCACCGATCCTCTCGCCGCGTTTTCAAAAACTAGTCGAACAATTTGGAAAGAATTATTACAACATTGAGAATGGAAGCTGACGAAGTGTCACTGTTCACGTAATGAGAACGATGTTGGGGAAAAGGTCCACAGATGGGTCAGGTCTAAATTTTTCTTGGAAGAAGTTCTAGTTTCATCAGCATCAGCAAAGTTAACACGGACAAAGTTCCCCGTTTATCAGTTAAGGTATTTAAGAAGTTGGCGAAAAGGCTCATGCTTTTAGATCTCCTAAGAACTCCTAAGGAGAATTTCCTAAGATCTGGTCGCTTTGTGCAATTAGTAGTTTCCACTGATAATATAGATTACCAGACGGCACAATCGGGTTCGATAGGAATATGCACCATTTTTACATGAATATGTCATCGAAATAACTTCACTGACGTTTCGCTTACGGGTCGATGAAGAAGGGTAACGGGAGCATCGCCAATGCGCTCACTAACAAAGTTATGGGTACTTGAATTTATCGGCAATAGCTATTGTCCTCATCAACGATAGAGAACCATCTTATGTACATGTTTCTTTCCAGAAGCGGCAAAGATCAGTGGAAATTACTGAATCGATATATTCGAGCAAAATATAGTTGTCATATTCGTGTTCATCGTATGCAGTAGACATGTCTCCATCGACCTGTGAGCGAAAACAGCGAAAAATCATTAAAAGCGATTAAGCGATATTTCGTGCGAAATGGTTGTCATATCCGTGTTCAGTGCATTGAGGAACCCAAGTATACATGTTCTTACTGATCCCTGAGTAAAATAGCAAAACATCACTAAAATCGATAAGTCGATATTTCGTTTGAAATGGTTGTCATATTCGTGTTCAGCGTATTGAGAGACCCCAGTAGACATGTCTTCATCACCTTCAAGGCAAGAATAGCGAAAAGTCGATGAAATCGACATAATCGATAAAGCAATCAATGATACCAGGTGCAAAGTAACCTAAAACCTCAGCCAGCCCATGGGGATGTGTGTGCAGAGTTTGGCCCGATCGGTGGACTCTCCGCAATTTCTATAAGGAACACACACACACACACACACACACACACACACACACACACACACACACACACACACACACACACACACACACACACACACACACACACACACACACACACACACACACACATCACTTTATATATACAGACATTATGCTTGTGACAAGTTCTACGTCCGTTATTCATATGTGTTGCGGCAAATCTATTGCATTTACTGACCTTGAAGTATTGTACAGGAGTCCCGGCTTGTTACACACCGCAAGTCCTGATTCGTTCCTCCGCAAATCCAGGATCGTTGTTCTTCATGTCTCGATATGGGACTTGGACAAAACTTATCATACCCACTACAGCAAAAAGATTGAGATTTGCAGCGAAAATGACTAAACAGTCATTTAACATTTCTCTTTGATTGTTTCCTAGTCTGCTACTTTATTTCTACTCTATCTGTGCCTACAATCGAGGGACTAGTGAAGAGCATCCACTATTGTTTTTGTCAAGGTGCATTTTCAAAATAAGGGAGTGTTACAAAGTGCCTACAGGTCTATACCGATCAGGACCAAATGTTGGATACGTAATTCTATAAGCCTGTGGAGGTCTTAGCAGCACATTTTACCCACGTACATGCCCGTGTACGAAAGTTAAAAAATAGATGAAATCGAAACATCAATGAACAACTTTGAGCCTGTACTTCACAGCAAAATGCTCATCATATTGTTTTCAGCGCATCACAAAACTGCAGTGGGCATGTCCTCACTGTCCTCTGATCAAAAGCGGAAAAAATGGACAAAATTAATAAATAGATACTCTTGCACCAAATTGTTGTCATATTTTTGTTGATCCTATTAAATCCCAATAGACATGTCTTCAGCGGCAAAAATAGGGAAAATTTGAAGAAATCGGTACAATCAACAAACCAGTCTGCAGTAATCGGCGCAGAGTGGTGTTAGATGTCCTTCCCCTGGACGAGAGTTTTTTTGTGTTATTTGTGGTTATTTGTGGTTATGACGCGTGTGGTACACTGGTAAGAGGGTCGCTGCGCACGCATACGATCGGTGGTTCAATCGCACCCGTGGCCAAGCAAGCCATCCATCCCCCTGGGGTCGGTGAATTGATATCAGAGGTGTCCGGGAGGACGAAGCACTGACTTGGTACATCGGGTGCCCCGCGCAAGTCACTGTTCAGGGCACATAGGCATTCAGTGCCTCTACGCCTCTACGATGTTCAGGTAAAGTCGAACGCGTGGCCCATTCCACGAACGGGGTTGACCAACGCCGATCACTTCATCTTTCACTTTATCCTTACTTGTGGTTGCCGGCATGTCCGCCAGCTATCAATTGTCCGAGCGCTCACGAGGAGCAAAGCCACGAGAATGATGAAGGATATGGCCACGAACGCATTTTTTGTAAGTTCAGTCCTCCTAGAAGAAGTTATGCAAGAGTTCACTGTTAAAGATAACAATAAACTTGCACATATCCCCTTGTACATGCAGAAGAGGAAAGTTGTTGCAATGCAGTATGGGGGTAAAAATTCGAAATTGCGGAAGCTTTCCCTACAACCGAATATTTACACCGGAACTGTCACACACTGCCATTTTTACGAAGAAGTGTTAGCTTCGAGGATGTAATCTACGTTCATGGTTTCAATGAAAGTTAGCTTACCACTGAGTCTGTTTGTTTTCAATCAGAAAGGATTTTTTGAAAGTGTGTCATAAACCAACTTTGAGTTGTCAGTTATTGCTTCCTCAGAGTTGGATCAGTGGAAACAAAGTGAACGTAGGGAATTTGTGTTTTCGCTTGAGTGAGCAGAAACGCTAGATTATGAGAAGGAGCACAGAGGTCGATCTAAGCTCTGAGGTTTTTGGTCGAAAAGAAAACAGGTCACCAGCATAGCTACTTCTTGTCACATAATTTACATCTCGGAAATGGCGGAAGAAGTCTGTGGTTGCTTTCTTGAGCTCTCTTATGGAGTTCAGCTAACACATGCATCATATATGTAACGAATCAACAAATGTATCAATGACAGGTAGACTGTTTGGAACACATTATTAGCATACCTACTAAATTTACATTGTGCAGGTGCTGGTGTTTATCAGAGCCATGTAAATTAATCAAACAATGTGAAAGGGTGTTTTCAATAACATTTAGTGGCTTTCTATGTATGACCAGCTATGGATATTTCCTCGTTTCATTGTTCATACATCAGTATTGGCTTGTTCAAATGATACATTTTTTTAGCTGAAAGATTAACTGTAATCAGTATAAATAATGAATATGTGGCTCTCCCTACCCACTGGCTGTTCTATCTGCAATGACAAATATCGTTGCGTTTCTCGTGAGTTCTTCTTCCATATCTCTCAATATCTGAAAGTTTCCAGAAAATTTAAATATAATATTTAAGGTAATCATGGCTCTGAGCAGCTCAGGTGGGTGACATTTCAAACCTACACAAGCCGACTCTTGTAAATTTGGTATTGTACTATATACATGGCAAGAGCCTAGGTTGAGGATAACGTAAAGGAGGAAATGCTTTCCATGACAGATTTCCTTTTTTATTTCTTCAAAAGTACTCAGGAACAGGTGTATGATCACTTCTACAGTCTACTGCTGCTTCATTTCTTTTGCAGCTGTATCAGGAAACAGTACGCGAGGGTTAGAGAAAAGCTGGATAATACTTGATAGCACACTCAGAATATGAGTTACCTAGTCTCTATATAGTCAGTTCAATACTTGGATGTATAACGATCCAATACTATTTCGGGATACTAATCGGGGTAGCAACCGGGAGGAGATGCTGGTAGAATTTCTACCCGACGCATTACGCCTTTCAACTTAGCGCAAATTTATCAGAGATTATGCCTGCGAACTTCAAGTAGCGGGGCTAGCAAGAGTCAACAAACATATGCACAAAGTGAAATCCTTGTTTTCATGAAAGCGAATCTTCAAGAAACAAAACCCTAAAGGAGCAGAGTTTGGTGCTTTGTATGAAGAAGCGAACGCGTTATAAGCGCTAAAAAGAAATTTTCATCTGGAAGCTATAGTATCACAAAAATCAGAGTTCCTTCTGTAGCTATGGCATTGCGGTACCTCACATTGAGAAGCAAAAGCTGATACGCCTTTGGAAGAGTTTGTTGCATTGCTGGCAACCATCTGCCAATGGAAACCGAGCAAAACCAGCAAACTTCAATGCAAGAGCAAAATCTGTTTCAGTGATCACCTCACAACAGTCCTCGTACTGTGGTAAGGGCGCCGAAAGCAACTGCTGCGACAAGCACCCTTCCTGCAGGGATTGGGCTGGCAGAGGCGAGTGCAAGAAGAATCCCAAATGGATGTTGCCTAACTGTCAATTATCATGCAGCAACTGCAAGAGCGACTCCGTCCCCAATAAACCATCGACGCAGAAATCGCGTGAGTTCCGGTGATTCGCACAAACTTTATCTGTTTGGTTTAGGCTTTGAATACGCATTCTAGCAAGATTTCTGAAAAACCATACAGAAGTGTGGAACGCTGATGGGCTGTCTTAGAGACTTGAATAAAAAACTCATATGTCTTGTTATTCTTTCCTACTCTTAGAAAGATTTGGCAGCAAGGATATGTCTACTCGTTTTATTAATGGAACGTCATGGGCAGGAGCACTGGGCTCACAAAATATGTATTTGTTCGCATTCGTAAAGCCGACAGATGAGAGAAGGTCTCTTCCTCTCTATTTTTTGAAACTTATAGTGAGATCGATCAACTCATATCATGGTCCAGGCAAGTGATTGAATATGTAGTCCCAGAAGCCGAATTCCAGCGTGTCCGGTACCAGCCATTTTCGGCCGGCCAGATTAGGCCGCAGACGCGTCCTTTATTCTTTGTTTGGGTATGGAATGTATACTGTAGATGCAGTACTGGCCAAAATTATATAGCCTTTTGGAGTCTCCCCCGTTTCCCTCATAACCTCATTTAGAGTAAAGCTTCGAAGCTCATAATTTTATGGGTGTTGTACGCATTCACATGTAATAGAATGACATCGTATCATTTTGTCAGTTAGTTCCCTCTGGGCAAAACGATTACCGCAAGGGTAAAAATCTGGTATTTTGTGGCATCCATAAAAAATCACAGAAGGGATTCAGTGGGCTGTATCTTTGCAAGAATTGGACTCCTTGTAATAGATTCGCCTAATGTTTAAATGAAAACGTGTGCTCTCAGATAATCGTACCAAGAATACGAAGCAAATTTGAGTTTATTTCAGCGGTAAACCAACGTAAGAATTTCTGCCAAATTAGCTTACTCTTCCTTGGTTACAATGTTAAGTCGGTCACGATGCACCCAGAAGTTCATATTACAAAAGGGTGTTTTCGTTTGTTTCCATGCAAAGCTTTAATCCACCAAAGGTTATGCAGGAAAATTCAAAATGCTGTGTAATTTTGGCGGGTACTGTACGCTATCCCACAGAACTCCTTCAAATTTCGCAGATAAGGGTTTTTCAATTTGAAACAAAAATAACGCATTCATCGGTACCATACCCTCGTTTTTGTGAACATATTGTGGGATTGCTGTACGGAGTTGGAAGAAAAATTCTGACCATTTCACCGGAAAAACGGCATGGAAAATGGCACCGATAGTCGTTTTCAGCTCCTCAAATAACCGCCTGTGCCCAGTTTCAGAAAGCTCTATGAGATGCCATAACTATCGTACACCTACCGTAACCCGAAGATGGGGTTACTATACGGAACGGTTACGATTTTGTGTCCAGCTTCCGAAATAAACTTTCAAAAAGCGGCCAAATATGGCTGCCTTTCGCTGCTACAAAAGCTTACATAGCTACACGGCGCCGAAATTACTAAAATTAATTAAGAAATTACTTAAATTACTATTATTGCTGGAGTTTCACCAGTTTTCAATTTAAGGAAAATTAGAAGGTATCCGAACAAATTTATAGATTTTCCATTTGTGCATTATACGAGTTTAAACAGGAAAAGACAGCAGCAGAACCGCACGGCACTTCATGTTAAGAGGATATTTGCTCTGCCACTAAGACACATCCGTGCGAAAACCGATCCCTTAGAAATAGCGGGGACTCGGGCAATAGAATTCTCCTTGACGATCACTCATTCTTTGCACGGAAGATGGCGAAGGTTCAGATATAGCAACGGGTGAAACAAGAATTATTCCGAAAATGATGAAACAACTATTTTCAGAACAATTTTTGTTCGAAACACAAACGCGCATTAATAGTTTTAGATATACGTACTAGCAAAGTTTAGAGTGTGGCACCGGCAAGGAAAGCAACTGCTGCGACAAGAATCCATCATGCGAGCTTTGGGCCAGCAGAGGCGAATGCAAGAATAATCCCAGTTACATGTTGCCCAACTGCTAGCTATCGTGCAGTGCTTGTAAGACTGACTCCGTCCCCAGCAAACCATCAACTCAAGGATCACGTGAGTTTCGCTAATTATTGGGATTTTGTCTGGTTCAAAGTGAGGCTGGTTAAAAACTCTCCCTAGTTAGAAACTGCGGGAACCTACTGCCTGTAGTATTGCAGCACCTTGGAGTCCAGGTAGACAACTAGACTTGCAAATCTTGCACTGGGGGTACTTATTACTTCGGCTCATCAAAACTGCCCACTAAACAGACGCGTCTCAGTTTTCATAAATATTTATTGCGTGGTTATTTTGACTCCTGCCTTATTCCTCATCTAGAGAGCTGCTCAAGCAATGGAATGACGAATGAGCTACGTCAGAAGTTTCTCGACGTGCATAACAACTACAGGTAGCAACTACACAACTATCATTATGATTACCCATACTGTTTGCGATTCTGAGTAGCCAAATGGCAGATCAGTGGTCGCTAAAGGACAAGCAAAGGATGCGTATGGAGGGAACGCGCCAAGGGCTGCTAGGATGAAGAAGATGGTACGCAATTTTTTTTTCGTAAAAGATGCCTGAAATAGTAGACTCCAAACCAGTGCTATACTTGTTCAAATTCTCTTAAGCTAAGTAAACAGTGCTAATTCAAGTGCAGGAAAGACACGACAGGTTAAGGTGGTTGCACGAGGTGCGTTGCCTAACCACGACCAGAGCTTGGATAACCAACGGGTCCCTGTACTGCCTTCGCCACCCTCCCCCCTGTCTACGCTCTAGCCACTCGCACTCCCCGCAGCGCAGGTGGAGAACGTATCTCATGTAATCGGTTGAGGCATGAAGCTGATTGATTTCGACATCATTCTCCCGTGTAGTTTCATCTTTTTGCTGATTTCATACTTGTTGTATGGAAGCGTAAAATTTATCAGGTTGGTGCAAAAGAAACGGCGCACCTTCTTTCAAAAGCGTATAAATTTTGTTTGGCATAGTATGAAGAAACATCACATATATGATCAGATATGATTGCAGTCTCATGGACTGAAGCAGGCCAGTGTAAGAGATGTCGGCTGGACTCAGGAGCCGTGCAATAAATGAAAGGTTCCAAAAACCCCGTTTCCAGTACTCTGTTTTCCGAGGATTTTTCTGTAACACCACAACCAATACCATTCAGAACAGCTTCTCTGTATTAGAGCATGACGTCAGTACCTACTCTCCTCGTGGATGGTGGTGCACCTGCATAGCTTTCAGAGGAACGGAGATGAACACTTTTCCAAGCATTTTCCTTGTTACTTCGGGATTTTTGGATAGGTGATTCTCAGCAAGTCTTTTTCTGGAATGAACACCTTCAACAGTACCTGTTCCTTTTGTCTGCTCCAGAAAGTCTGCAAGAGAGATGCTCAAAAGCGCATGTTCTGCAACCTAGTTTTTGGACAAAAATTGTTTCCGAGATCTGGCTCTGGTTTGACAACTTTACTGGGGAGCGATCAAGTAGTTACAATGTTCTCCTATAGCAATTCTGTCGCTTCTCCGGCTCTGGAGTCCTCTGTCTAACAAGAAAAAGATTGCCAAATATGATGGACTGAAAACGGAATTCTCCTTCTATCGAGTAAGTTGAGCAGTAAACCAAGATTTTCACAGCCTTTATTCCGGCTAACGTTTCGGCGTCGTCGCCTACGTCAGAGCCTGGAAAGTCAAAACCAAATGTAACATATCTTCCGAAACGCCCAATGAGCCCACAAGTTATAATCCAGCATGAGAGTAAAAGGGAAAAACGAGATCAGTGAAGTAAAACCCGTCAACCTAGATAGCCGTTAGCCGCGATGTAATGGTACCGCCGCGTTGAATAGGTGTGCCGCTACTTGTAAGTAGGGTGCCCTCGCGCCTGAACCCGTAGATCAAAACACGCAAACGTCTTGATATAGAGCCAGTTCGTTTGTCACGGCAATGAACTCTTCCTTCCTATTCATTTTAGGATTCCTAGCGGTTATCCAAAACGCTTCTAATGTTCTGCGGGCTACAATTTCGGGTTCCCACGATAAGATAGTGACAGCCACCTCGAACGAATTGTTTCCATGCTTATGTATGCGATGAGCTCCCAGAGGTGTAGTCATTCTTGATCCAGTCATGCCGTCCAGGTGTTCCTTGACACGGATACACAGTGGACGCTCGGTTTCACCAATGTACTGATCTCCACATGCCTGGCAGGTGATGAGATAGACTACGCCTGAGACCATACATTCTCCATTCTTGCCGAATGGGCATATAACGCAGTTGGGCGTTACACAGAGCCGATCATAAAGACGATTGCGAACGAGTTCTAGGTAAGCATCGACAGACTTTACTTCACTGGTCTCGTTTTTCGCTTTCACTCTCATGTTGGATTATAGCTTGTGGGCTGATTGGGCGTTTGGGAGGATATGTTATATTTGCTTTTGACTTTCCAGGCTTTGACAAAGGCGACGACGCCCGAAACGTTAGCCGGAATAAAGATCGTGAGAATATTGGTTTACTGTCTAGGCCGAGATTCAAAGAGGGTCGAACATTCATACTCCTAGGAGTTCTCCATGTTCTTCTTCGCTACTCAGTTTTCCGATTTCTTTGCGCAGAGCGTCAGGGGCCTGCTCATACAATAAGCAATGGTTTCTGTTAATTGAAAAGCTTATATTGTCTGTTGCGAAAAAAAAAAACAAAGTCGACCCAAATACGCACCATTTCTTCTGCACTGTCCTGATATATGTACTACTAGCGCCCCTTCGGGACGCTAGAAAGTGGGGTGGGGCAGCCACTTGCGGCATGTGCAAAAGCACCACACATGCAAAATGCTTAGAAAATTAGCAAATAAGCAGAACTAATCATTAACTGAGCTCCAATACAAAAGCCTTCTTATGAGTTGCGTATATTATACAGGCCTGGCCGCCTCGTCAGTCCTCGAGTCTTCTCGCGATTCTAGCCTTCCTTGCAAATTTTTAATCACGCACCTACATATAAAGTTAATTTCCGATGCAATTATACTACGGACTTGTTTGTCACATTTCTTACATGCCTATGGACCCGTTATGAACAGCCACTTTCAACTCTGCGCAAGAGTATCTTTCACATGGCTTTAGTACGTATGAACAACACAGTGTAACCAATGCCGTGCGAATAATCACCTGAAATGATTCAAGCTTCACGTTGCTAAGATGGTCCAACTCATGAGCTTCTACTTCAATATACAGGCAGGAAGAACAGGTGATTGACTGAGACACTACTCCCCACTACTGGGCCACGGCGGACCCATTCTCCATCCATGGACACGTATCCTGGCATTTTCCCCACTAATGATAACCATGCGGTCTCACTCTCTATCCGTACACCTGTATCCAGGCGCTTTCCCCACTTTTGGGCCAGGGAAGACCCATTCTCCATTCATGGATCTCTATCCTGGAGTTCCTCCCACTATTGGGCCAGGGCAGACCCAATCCATCGGTGGGAACCGTGTCCCAACGCTTTCCCCAATATTGGGCCCCTGCGGATCCATTCTCCATCCATGGACACGTATCCTACATTTTCCCCACTACTGGGCCACGGCAGACCCAATCCCCATCCGTGGACTCGTTCCCTGGCATTTCCCCACTAATGAGCTCCTGCGGACCCAGTCTCCATCGATGGACCCGTATCCTGCCGTTTTCTCTACGATTGGGCCACCGTGTCTCGATCGGTGGACACCCGTCCTGATGTTTTTTTTTTGAACTACGGGGCTCCGGCACATCAATCCGTCATCAGTGCACCCGCACTCTTTGTAAATCTTGAAAAAAAAAATGGAAGAAAGTTAGGAAATACTCAGAAAGTCTGTTCAATTGGACAACTGGTTCCAAAAAATGTCACAATAGCTTATAATGACGTGTTCTTCGTTCGTTCATCCTGTGTATTCGATTGTACTGCCCTTCTTAAAAACAGAAAACAGATCCTCAAGTTCCATGGGACCTCAATGATGACAGGTGCGCAAAGAGCACATCCTACATGAAGAAACCGAGTGAATCCTATCGCTACGGCCTCCATTCATCCTTTCGAAGTGATTGACGTCCAGCATTCCAAGGCTGGCATTCATCATTGAGTTTACCCACGGTAAGGCCAGTGACGCCCACAGTTTACCCAGAATTTGCTATTCATTAAAAAGTTTACCCAACAACTGCTGGGTTAAACGTCGGGTGAACTATACCTGCCTATAAGTGGCTGGTAATCTCTACCCTCCAATGTCACCCAACACGATAGCGTGACCAGCGGCGAATTAGACGCCCCACACACAAGCAAATTAGAGCAGACTATTTTACGCAGGCATCCACATGGCATCTAAGTGAGAGAAGATGAGCCCAACAATGGAACAGAGTGAAGTAGCGGACAGTATCGGCATTGGACAGCGGAGAAGGTGAGTGTAATTTGAGATTAGTTTGGAAATGTGCTAATTTGAATGTCTTCCTAAGGGAGATTTTTTGTGAGCTACATGAGTAGTTAGATTCTATTCGTAGGAGTAGTAGCATAGGTAGAGTTGTAGTTTTTTTTTCTCGGATGTGACTAAGTTGTTGTGAATTGTGTCAGTGATTGCTTGTAAGTGTATGTTCTTTTGAAAATGATAAAAGTACTGAAACGATTTAGCTTAGGAAATATATAAATGAGTGAAGCTTTGCCCATCTAAGAAGATTGATATTTATTCGAACCAAATATGATTTAATTTCAGGTTGAGATGTTTGCTAAGACGGGTCGGAAAAAATGGTGAGTTTACCTCTCGATGATTTTGACATGATTTCTAGTATTCCATATGTCATTTTTGTGAAAACTGAGCATGTTTTGTGTATTTGCATGCACTTATGTTCATATTATTCATGTTCATGCTCACCTGCTTGATAGCCCATCAGTGCGTTGCCATGCGCGGCGCCTTTTTGTGGGTGATATTAGTTCATATATTGTCAACTGCATGCTTTTCCTGTTTTGGCAGAGTTGAACCCTTGCATTTGGCTCCGTCTCCCAGGCTTCTTCTTCGTTCTATGAGAGAGAATCCCGCGGAGGTGTAGCTAATAAGGGTTGTGTTTGCATGTTTTTTTTTCTCAGCACATTGCTTTTAACGACATAAAAGTAAGTTGTGAGTCATTTCCTCCTAGTGGTTCTCGTGTGATGATTTTGAAAGCTTCTGCTTTAGATGCGCTTTTGGGTGTTCATGCAGTTCTGCCGGCTCAAACAGCTTGATGTAGGAAGGGACTACACAGAAATCATGGAAATCGCCTTCTTCTCCCCATTGAACAACCACTTACCTCCTCTCCCCGCGCATCCTTGCGAAATCCCCCTTCTTTCCCGGAATCCGTTGTGAAATAGGCCGCGACGCCTATTTTGCGCGTTGTACGTGGCTGCAGATGCTGCCGCAATTAGGCGGCGCACGTGGGTTTGCCAACTCACACTGGGTAAACGGTCATGAATGCCTCTTCGGCGCATACCCCATGGTTTGTCGAGGGTTCCGTAACCCTATGGTTTGAGTTTACCCCCCTCTGCGATGATGAATGCCAGCCCAAGATTGAGTGCAGTTAGTGACAAAGCTCCACCAGAGAGACTACTCTGCTCCGTACATTGCTGCTATGCTACGTCCAATCATTGTAAATATCGTCTCGCCCGAAGGTCTCGAAACCGCTAGCCGCCGGTCCCACCGCGAAATCCCGAATGCACCCGACTTCCACCACGTCTATGCACCTATGACGAAACATCGGCCGAATGCCCCGTCAGCTGCGCATCCTCGCGAGCCACAGTCTATAATCGAGCCTCACGGCTAAATCATGCGATCACGTGATATTTCCCCTACGCCTGCGCTCTAGAAAATTTTGTTGCATTACCATGATTTATATAAGAGGATCTAACTTTTGTAATAGAGATCGTCAAATCATGCGTGCTGTTCTACAATATTTGCACAGAATAAAGCAAAAGCTTGCCGAATGATTGCATTTAATTTTTTGAGAGGTTTGTTCAGATATACGATTGTGTCATCGAAGAAAGTGCAATGAGACATGCGAAAAGATGCTACTTCGCGCATTCTCCCGCAAATGAAAGGGAGAATCTCGGTGAGAACCTATACTATACGAGCGAACTTCGATTGGACAAAATTCAGGCGGCCGAAAAGGTTTGATTCTCTCGTGGGAAACAAAGTTAACGAATACCCGCTGCAGCTATATACAATAGTATAGGCAATGGAAGCTTGGTTCACAGAGCTCGCTATGTACGGAGTTGGACAACAGAATGTGCTCACAAGGCAGCTTTGGGGCAGACCTAACACTCAGATTGGGCACTACACTCAGGCAAGAAATTTGCTGTTTTCCTACATGAAGTAAGTTCAACACCGATTGCTTTAAGATGGTCTGGCAAGACACTTACAAAGTAGGATGTCAAGTGGAATGGTGCTCTTCCATGACCTACGTAGTCTGTCAGTATGGGCCAAAGTGCGTAATCTATGTGAACTTCTTTGAACTCCCATACATAAATTCGATATCTCTGACGTTTTCAGGGGAAATTGGCTCGGCGACCTGATTTATGAGATAGGAAATTCGTGCAAGACAGATGCCGACTGTAAGTGTGACAACTGTAAATGCAGCAAAGAAGAGGCGTTATGCATCGTTCAGTAACACCTGTTCTTTTTTTATAAAGTTCATTAATGTCAAAAATGAAGCATGGTACTATCATAGCGTTGGACTGTCGAAGGAAAGGCATAAATCATTGAAATGATCCCAAGGACATGACAATGACGTGCATTACGAGCAACTATTGTGTTCCATCGATTTTCTGTAAGGAATAAAGCAAACACTTTTCTAAACTCTCTTTCGAACTTGCACAAAGGTTTTCTGGCAAATCTCCAAAAGCGGAGAGAAGTTTTTGACTGCACAAAAAATATCTAATAAGGGAAGTGCACTGGGTTAAGTCCGGAGATCGAAGCGAGACACGTTATTTTTGGAAGCGTTGTCTTCAATGATGTTGATATATGCATAACCTTGCCCAACGGCTCTTAGAAGTGTAATATTAGGGGTTACCAAAAGTCTGTGCGCTTTTTTTTCGGATGCATTTTTCTCCACCGATTTTCAATCTCTTAAGTACAGGTCATATACAATTGGAAGGAGCTAATCTTCCCCCACAAGAATGTTGCAAAGGGCTTTGTATAAAGAGACAGTATGCTTGAGTTTTAGGCCTGCGAAGTGGAGCAATAAGCCAACGAAAAATAGAGCAACCGACAGCTACCTATACTGGCATTCAGTTAAGGCTCGAAAGGTCTTCAAAACTAGGCAAGCAACCTCTACTAAGTACGGAAGAGACGCTTTGCACAAAATGACTGGTCATCACTGGTTTTTCAAGCTTAAAAAAGCCATAATTCGACTCGATGAAACCAAGCACTGCTACCGAACAGATTTCTTTCGAGAAGATCTGGGAATTGCTTCAGAGGAATCATATGGTCTAGGTGGACATCATATTTCTCAAAGCTACCAGATAACTGAAGTAATTCTCTTAAACGAAACTGATCACAAGGGTCTTGTTATCATAGCCCATGATAGCGTCGGAACCACCCTTGCTAGCGTCCCCTCCAACAGCTCCATTGATGATGTTCTTCTACGTTTCTACTCTACAGAGCTTACACGTTCAAACAGCATCGGGTGCTTTATGATCCCTATTGAATACAAGTTGAGAATGGTGTTTTTCCTCAAAATGCCGTCTTTCTTCTTAAGCCTAAAAGTTAAATAATTCAATATTCTGTGGAATCTCATGACGATAAGATTATAGAGCAAGAAAAGCGCTTTCAAAAGGTATAGAGCACGTTGCGAAAAATGACAGCGAGTCGGAAAAACCGCAATTGAAAAAAGCACAAGAAGTTATGTTAACACCTAGTACATTCCATGTTCAAGTGTCTTTGAATTTTTTTTATTACGACTTCCAACTCGTACTTCTTATTAGAGGTGCTTTTAGCTGAGATTGTTAGGTAATGCTTCCTTTCGTCCGACAGGCCTACGTCTCGCCTTCGTCAAAGAATGAATTAGTCTGTAGTGCAAAAGGCCTATCATCTCAGACGGCCCTCTTTATACAGAAATCATTCAATCAGTGAGCGATCCAAAGGCAACAACGGAATACTGGCTGGTTAGCCCTCACCCCAGCTGTCGACTACTTTTCACTCGTCCGTGAGGCCATGCCCACAGTGACTCCTGGTTGTGTCACGGCGAAGTTTGAGAGAAGCATTCTTCCCTTGTCAGACAAATCCCAATAATTGAATTGCGACACCAAAAAACCATATAACGTTACCAAAAAACTGATTACAGCAGTATGAAGGTCATTAATGCTGTCTTTACGGAAATATTTATGGCATATATCAATAAAATCAGAAGCGTTGTCTCCACAATCGCTGTGAATAATTATTAGGTTTTTACGTAAGTCTCCGCTGTTTTCGCATGGGGTCTTTGAACGCTTATATTAAATGAATGCCAATTAGATTTCGCTTATATCCACATACCGTTTAAAAGCGCATGATCTTGCGAACATTCAGGCACGTTAATCATATTTTCCATCTTGTTTTCAAAATGTAGTTAACTTCGGAATGAACCCTTCGAGAGTGCAAATTTGGTAAAGGCATTTACACGCATAATAAAGTGGACCATAACGTTGCACGAGGCTAACCAAATTTAAGTGTAATAATCTTGGGACCATTCCTATTCTCCTGATTCTTTCCCTCTCCATTCTATTGTTAACCAGTCTCAAGCACAGACACCAAAATTGGTAACCCGAAATTTTAATTATGCAGTCTTTCTCTCTGGAATTGGAGCGAATTGAAGTGGGACTTTTTCCACTGTGACTGGGAACATCAGCCATTTGAGGACACCAATAGGTGATATTTTATGGCAAGTTCCAAGCGTTCTGTAGAGATCACACCATTTTGCAATACTGTGGAGGGCGCCTTAATTGTGTTGGTCGAACTGTCTGGAAAGACAGAGGGCTTGCAGAGGAATTTTTAATTGCGCGTTATGTAGAGCAAATCTGGCTCTGATAGAGCGCCAGTTGACAAATCGCAAGATTGCCTATTATGCGAGAACCGCTTTGCCATGCCTATTATGCGAGAACCGCTTTGCCAAACTCAACGACCTCTGGCACTGCTCGTCTCAGTTCTCTGTCTCGTAGTCTACGGATTTCTGGAGCAGCGGAGTCGGGTTCTTGTGCCTGTAAAAGAGCCTTCTGTAAAAATATCGATGCTGTTGTGCATACCTCGGTTGCTATCCGATGTTATCCTCTTTTGTCAAAAATTTCAAAACAGCGGAAACTTATGTAACAACTTAATATGTATAAGACACCTATCATAAATTACAACTACAAAACTACAAAAATCCTTCCCCAGAGCCAGAGTTCATGTGAGAGAAGCTGTTTTGAAAAGAAACAACACAAACCATACCAATTTTACATGTAAATAAACAGAGCATCACCATCACGGAATTGCGCGCTGCTCATCTCCAGATAAATATGCTGTAGCTTTCAAAGGAAGCACTCACAGAAATGCTCACTTCTGAATGGAGTCGCTTTCCGTGAAGCCTGCCGCTATACAATCACAACAGTAAGTTGAACACAGTAAATAGCCGCCTGCCTGCGAAGATACTGCTGTGGACACATATACTGATCTGGAAGAAGGGTTTTGTCGCACCACCTAACGCTGTTGACCGGGTGTGCGTGAATAGCTTAGCGCAGTTCGTGGAGTGGAATGCGTACCATTTATCGCGGTTTTGGGGTGTGGGTCATGATGAGGCAAAAGTGGGTGGGCAATGTGTCTGCGATTGGTTCAATCAAACCCTAGCCCCGCCCTTCAGGACCTACGCACTAATTCGCGCGCCATTTCAGCATAGTTGCCCATGGAAATTTGAATGTGAGTGCGCACGAGTCAACGCCGAAGGGCGGTATGACGCCGCCCCACTTTGCCTCATCATGCCCCACACCCGCGGTTTTGTGGCGGGACCTATCACATGGAACACTCGTTCGAGCTCTTGACGCACAGGAGATACTGCGACCATTTCCTGCGTTTCTCGCTACTTTTACGCTACTTCATCACTGTCGATAAGTTCACCATCCCTAGAAATCCCGATATACTGCGAAATCTCCGACAAGGAAATTTCCGTGAATGTTGCCTGGGGAAGCTAATTGAAATGATGCTACTGGCGAGAAGGGAAACAAATGCAAATTAATGAACATATTTCTCGAAGGTTTTCACTTTGCTCGCTCCTGCGATGCTTTTGGATAATTAAAAATTCTTGGTTAATCAGTTCTTTGTTGTCTGCTCTTCAATCGTCGGCGTAGCACCACCCTACTCATATTAGTAATATATGCTTGCGTGCGACATGCACCTAACAACAGTTGTGGAGGAAACTTTTGTATCAATCTGGTAATTCGATGAAAACGATTGAAAAAGTTTCAAATACTCAAAAAACCTTAGAACTTTCCGTATTTTTTTACTTTCCGAGGCTGTAATGCTCTCTCTTTTTCCAACATCCTAATTTTCGACTAGCTGCTCCTGTCGTTGCCATTGCCTGCCCATCATCGTCGACTACTATCTCAAGCTATTTTTGAAGTGTTCATCAGTAGCATGCTTGCGAGAGGGCAATTTGGACAAGGGGTAAGCATTATGGAAACATACTGAGTCATCTGTCAGATTACAAAAACCGCGCTTCTGCTCACGCCATTTCGCAACCTGTGATGTTGTTGTAAATGTGGTTGCTAAGGCGTTGTCAGTGATGAGAATGGCTGGGATCGGGTAGGGTGCAATCGGTCGAATGTCTGAGCTGCTCTTTAATATAACGGTAATCATCCTTTTAGAATTATGAGTGTTCACGCAACACACAGGAGGAAGATATCGGGCCAAAGGTTGAGGATGTTGGATACCAAAACAGAAACCGGAAAGAGTAGTTCTGAACCGGAAGTGTTCAGTGCTAGTTTCAGAAAAAAACATAATTTCATATCAATCCCAACATTAAGCAGAGGCATTGCTGAATTTGGTGAACACATCCAGCAAAAAAGGAAACTTCAGTAGAAGTTTAGGCGACGAAAGGATTACACAGGGTAAATAGTACTTGCACATCCTGAAAAGGGGGGGGGGTGTGGAGGAACATCCTGAAGGGGGGCGGGTGGAGCAGAAGGGGTTCGCTTTTGGTGCTGGTACAGTCTGTTTAGTGATTATAGAGGCACCTATTTTGACTACAATAAGTTTCTTCCCAATCCAATTGACTTGACTCCATCACCATTCGATGCAAAACAATTTCTGCCAGCATTTCTGTTATAGAGTTTTGATTTTCATTTCGACAGTTTCATTTCGTTAATTAGATGTTTCGAAATTAAGGGACATTTCCTTCTAAATGATTGTCTCATTTGGAAAGCAAAAAACAAAAGGAGCAATTGTATACAATAACTATAACTTATAAGTACTAGCGCCCCTTCGGGACGCTAGAAAGTGGGGTGGGGCAGCCACTTGGGACATGTGCAAACGCTTCATACTTGCCAAATCTCTAGAAAATTGATAGGGAAGCAGAATCAATCTTCCAATGGGTCCAAACATGAAGTCCTTCTCATGAGTTGAGTATGCGAATGAGAAGTTCGTTCCCCATCGTATGGTGTATTCGTGCGTATTCCTCACTATCGGGCCAACGCAGACGCGTTCTCCATCGGCGGAACTGTATCCTGCCGTTCCCCACACTATTGGACAAAGCGAAATCGTATCCGAGTGTTTTCCATACTACTGGGCCGCAGCTTTCCTCCATCGGTGGACCCATATTCTGGCGCCATCTTCACTATTAGGCCTAAACCGTATCCTGGTATTCTCCACTTTACTGAGTCACAGCGGACCAATCCCATATTGGCGGACCCGTATCCTGGTGTTATCCATAGTACTGGGCCACGGCGGGCCCTTCCTCCATCAGAGCGCCCGCATTCTGGCGCCTTCCTCACAGTTAGGGCAAGCCGGATCCGTTCTCCAGGGGCGGGTTCGCATCCTGGCATTCTCAACACTAAAGTGAACCCGTCTGACGTCCTCCACACAGCTGAGCCACGGCGAACCTTTTCTCCATTGCAGGACCCGTATCCTGGCGTCCCCCACACCACTGGGCCACGGGGGGCCCTTTCTCCATCGGTGGGCCCGTATCTCGGCGTCCGTCGCACCATTGGGCCACGGCGGGCCCTTTCTCATCGGTGGATCCGTGTCATTGAGTTCCCCACAGCACTGGGCCACCGTGGACCCTTTCCTCATCGATGGACCCGTGTCATGGAGTTTCCCGCACCACTGGGCCACGGCGGGCCTTTTCTCCATAGCTGGACCCACGTCATGGCGTCCGCCGCACCATTGGGCCACGGCGGGCCCTTTCTCATCGGTGGACCCGTGTCATTAAGTTCCCCACAGCACTGGGCCACCGTGGACCCTTTCTTCATCGGTGGACCCGTGTCATGAAGTTTCCCGCACCACTGGGCCACGGCGGGCCTTTTCTCCATCGGTGGACCCGTATCCTGGCGTCCCCCGCACCATTGGGCCCTAGCGGGCCTCTTCTCTATAGCTGGACGCACGTCATGGCGTTCCCCACAGCACTGGGCCACGGCGGGCCCTTTCTCCATCGGTGGACCCGTGTCGTGGCGTTCCCCACAGCACTGGGCCACGGCGGGCCCTTTCTCGAAACGAACGGATGTCGTGATTACACAATCGCCGCGAGAATTCAACAGGGGATGCGGCAATAGCATCCACCCGATGGGGCAACCGTGTAGGTCCAGCCTCCCGGAAACTTCCGAGACGCGGCAGCTCTCATAACACCGGTCTATTTCCTCCTGCTAGTGCCCACAGCGTCGCAACAGTGAAAGGGTGGTTTTCCTGCTGCGTACATTGTGCAGCCTGAAAGCTCGTAAACACTCCCTCATTCCTATGCGGCGAGACCGCCGGCGAAGGTGATGAAATCACCATCCCGTGCATGCGGGAGAGCCAGCCGTGACGTAATTACGAGTCCCGAAACGAACGTGTCTGCGTCCATGGAAATCGGCCATTTCGCCCCACAGTCTGCGCCTCAAGATTGCGGTGTCTATGAGTGCCGCCCCGTATCTCTAACCGCTCTAGCCCCCTTACGGCGCTTTGTTTAATAGATAGCTATAAATATAACTTATAAGTAGAGGGTGCTCATTTATTTATAACCACTTATTTACGACCTTGAGAGCATGAATCAATCTAGAAATGGGAATCTGCCTTATGGAGATCATCATTTTATTATCTAGATTAAGTCCTGAGAGATTGCTAGCAGTTGGAAAACGGCGAACTGGGGAGGAAGCGGGGGTTGAATGCTCTGATAGGCTCACACGCAGGCATCACTGTAATCTCTTCCACTGAAACCAGCTTTCTTCCTGCAACGACGCCATGTGATCTACCTGAATTTCAGAGTGTTTCTGTAAATCATTTTGCTTGATGCCAAGGCAAAATGACACAGAGTGCGACAATCCAGTTGATGTCTTCAACGATGCCATGTCAAATAATATATTGGAAAACCAACCCTTCCTCCGTATAAATAAGCTAGCTGATCTTATCAACGCAGGGGATCCAAAGAGATCTTGATGAAACTTAATCAGAAAGGTAGATCTATGCAAGAACATGTCTCACTGCATTATATTAGGTTGACGCGAAAGTTTCCCGCCAATCACTTCGAAATCATACATGTTTCCTCAGGATTGCTTTGGATCTTCCTATCCGAAACGTATATAAAGGTTGGTCAATGGACTACTTACACCTTTCTTCTCTTGGCTTTCGGTTGGGATTATGGTCATCGTAGACTCGGAGCAGGTTCGACTCCTTCTGTTTTACGAATTCAGAAAAAACAGCAGTGCAAGAGATGCGACAAAAAACATATGTGATGCGATGGGTCCCTCAACTGTCTCCTACGACACGGCCAAAGTTTGGTTTCGGAAGTTCAAAAATGGCGACTTTGACTTGCAGATAAACCACGATCTGGTGGACCAGTTGAAGTCGATCTGCAGCGACTCCTAGAGCTAATTGAAGAAGATCCCCGCCGCGATACCCGTGAACTGGCAGATGAACTCCGGTGTCATTACAATACAGTGGCCGTGCACCTGCGCAGCTCCGGAGAGACGTGAAAGTATGGCGCATGTATACCTCACGATCTGAGTAGTCGCCAGCTCCAGGTGCTCAGAGATGCACGCATGAACCTTTTATCTTTTGGAAGGACTTCACCTGGATGGAGTACTTGGTTACCGGTGATGAAAAGTGGGTCCTCTACGCAAACCACACGAGAAAGCGCCAGTGGCTCGGACGCGACGATCCTGGGATCCCAACGCCGCAAACAGAACTACACCCTCAAAAGGTAATGCTCAGTGTTTGGTGGAACTGCAAAGGGATCATTCACTGGGAACTGTTACCAACAAACTCTACTGTCTCCGCCGAAATCTACTGTAGGCAACTGGATTGCGTCGCTGCGACTCCTCGTGGGAAACAAGACAAAGTTTACTTCTTATATGACAACGCTCGTCCACACATTGCGAGAGAGACCAAGCAAAAACTACAGAGCTTAGGATGACATATTCTGGCCTACCCACCGTATTCACCAGACCTAGCGCCCACAGACTACCATCTTTTCTTGTCTTCATCCAATCACCTGAGAGACAGGAAGTTCGACGACTTGCAACAACTCAAAAAGTGGCTCGGCGAGTAATCAAAATCTCAGAATTTCTATGCAAGCGGAATCCACAAGTTACCGGTTAAATGGCAATATGTTGTAGATAATAATGGTTCATATGTACATTAAATATTAGTTATATTGAATAAAAAAAATAAATTTGAAAAAAGATCGGATAGTGGTGGGAAACTTTCGCGACAACCTAATAGAACTTCAAAAGTGAATGTGGTATGGCCTGTGGGATCAGCTGGACCATCGCATGACCTGTCCATAGCATTTGTGTCAATCGAAGTGAAGTGCAGCGATACCCATCGATTTGTGACCGATCATAAAACGGCATACTTGAAAAAACTGTAGCAGAAAAATGTTCTCAGAGGAACCCAGGTAACTGGATAAGGCGAACGCAGCAGAAGCTGCCATGCCACACCCACAAGAAATGGAAGGCAAACATTGCCGCAAGAGGAAGAACTGATGCATTTCGACTGCTAGGAGCAGCAAACCACGCTCAGACAATTGCACAGCACTGTCCTCCGCGACGGCAGCACTTCTCGCCTAGTATACCGTCAAGTGCTGCTAAATCATCGCGTCTATATCACTACTTGTAATCATTTCGACCGAAAGTTGCCGCCACTTTAGTCCTATAGTGCTGGCTCCTGATCGAGCTTGACCCCGCCCATATCCTCGCCCTATTCTATTCCTATTTTTGCCCCACAGTGCTTCCAAAACTGGTGTTGCCAGGGCCATTCTCAGCCCAAATTCCTAGCCTAATGGAGCAATAGGGCTGTCGAGCCTAGCTTCTAAGTCCCCACGCACCATGATCGTTTCACTATGGAATGAGCACGGAAGTAGAAAGGGAATTTATTAAACAAACTATCATCAAGAAATACTAAAACTTTGGACGAATACTAAGACGAAATACCAGTGTTCTTCAAAAGCATATACTAAACGCTTTCAAACATGAGTTGGATACAAAAAAAGGACTAATACTACAACAAAATACCAGCGCACTTCAAATGCATCAGTAGCGAGGCAAATTGTAAAGGTCAGATAACGGTCTTACCGTAATTTCCGGTCAAAAGATATAATTTGGTCCACATATGACTACACTAGAAGCAAATGAACTAGGTTGTCGAGGCCTATCGAAGGTCGAGCCACCTATCAGTGCCGATTGTTAATTTGCAGAGGTGGGATGGATGCATGGATGCGAGACTCAAGAGCCTGAAAGGCATAATTGTATGTGAAGAAATTGAGATAAATGTGTAATAGTGAAAACGTATTGCGTTCAGTGAGCAATAAAAAAATTCGAAATACAGGAGCTGTGCAAAGCATCTTACGAAAGAGGTACCGAGGGAAATCTCAAAATTTGATGCGGCTATATGTCGATCCTCATCATTTGCGCGTACGATTTCACTTGAGGGCCTGAAAGGAATGTCACATGAATTATGCATTTTTGAGATTGAGATCGATTATTCGGAAATCGATTCCTCGTGCGGGATCGACCTATTCTGCAAGACTGTCAACAGATTTGTGTACGTGCGTGCGATCCGGTTCAGTGCGGTTCAGTAGTTGCGCTCAAACGCATTCATTTCATTACATTTCCGGCTGTGGTAAGGAAAAGTCGCGTGATGATGTTGTCAATGACACAAAACATAATTAGAATTTTGGCGATGATAAGTAAGTCTTCATCGAATCACTGGAACGCACTGAAGCATTGCACATGCGTGCACAACTTCGCCAGCAGTCTCAGACGTTACTTTTACTTGCCGCGCGGTAAAGTTGCACCATGCAAAATAGGGAGGAAGGTGCCCCTCGGTACTTTTCCATGCGGCAAGCATAAACAACGCCGGAATAAATAACTCTACAGGCAGGACAGACAAGAGTACCGACTAAACAAAGGTAGCGGCATCGGCGGATCAGAGGATAGGCAGAAGAGAGGGTGAAAGGAGAGAGAGAGAAACATGAGATGGAACAGAATAGGGCAAAACTGTAGCACCGATGACATGGGGTGACGGGTGGAGTGCGCAAAAACTCCAAATTAAAGAACAATCAACAAAGAAAGAACCTAAGCCTAGGACAAAGATAGGAGAAGATAAAAAAGGAACAGGAAGGAAAGGAAACAAGCAGAAATCAGTCATCAAGGGTCACCTATTTACTTCTCAACCTTTCAATTAAAAAAAAATCACCTAAACCGCGGATCGTGGTTAGTCAGGATTCTTACAGCGCTGGTCCTGTACCCACCAACCAGGTATCGAGCATCTTCATGGCAGGGTGGCTATCTTCGTTCCCTGGGAGAGAGCGCATGGAACCCGACATCACCTCCCTCAGCACCTTCACAATATGGCAAATCATCGTAGTTGTTTGTTCCATGAAGCGAAAAGAACACAAAACGATACTGACTGGGAGTCAAAACAAACAAGGCTTCTTTAAGTTTTTGAGTAGAAAATTGAAAGCTTCACATCATATTCCATGTATAAAGAAAGGCGACGAGATTGCAGTGTTAGATGCTAAAAAAGCAAACTTACTGGCAGATAAATTTTGTGAGGTGTACTCCGAAGAAGCAGAAGAATTGCCAGAGTTCAATCCCAATGTAAAATATCCTATGGAAACGTTCCCATGGTTTGAAGAATTTACTGTTTATGAGATGAAAGAAAAAAGTGGCCAAAATCTTATTCTCTCACACCCGATTTTACACACGTCGTTTGTTCAGAATATTGCACATATAGTAGCTACTCCTCTTGCATACATTTTTAATCAGTCGCTAGCATTTTCCGAAGTACCACACAGGTGGAAGCACTCTTTCATCACCCCTTTACTAAAGAAACAGCCCGCAACTGAGGTTGACAATTATAGACCTGTCAGCATTACTTCGTTCTTGTGTAGGGTTTTTGAAAAAGGACTAAAAGCACATTTGGTGACTCATTTTGAGAAGAATGAAATAATACCGTGCAATCAGCATGGTTTTGTTCAAGGAAAATCTGTAGAAACAAATTTGTTAGAATGTCTGAATGACTGGAGTAGCTATCTGGATGAGAAGAAACCTTATGATGTTATATATTTCGATTTTTCCAGGCTTTTGATCGAGTTAGTCATAAGATGTTCCTCTACAAGGTGTCTCGATTAAAAGTACATCCGAAAATCCGCGACTGGCTCTCTGATTTTTTGAGTAGCAGAACATTCCAAGTCAAAATTAATTCCTGATGCTTCCTTTATCACCTGAGGAAACTGTACACATGCGTTTAGGTAGTTCTGCCCTTCTTAATAGATACATGATTCAAGGTCAAATGATAGAAAGTGTCAATAAAGTTGTTGATCTAGGCTTTCGATGTGACAACAAACTGGACTTCTCTGATCATTACAGATATCTCTGTAGAAAGGCGGTAACCTACACATCTTAAAATCTTAGGCTTCGGATGAGAAAGTGAGAGACTGAACGAACAAGGCGCGTTGATTTACCTCAGAATCCTTGTATAAGTATGTTATGGTGCGAAAAATCAGTTTTTCCAAGTTTCTACAATCAAGGCCGTTCTTAGACCTGCTGTTGAGAAGAGACGCTCGCACTCAACTGCAGGTACGGAAAGGTATTCATTTGCCAACATTTTGATATGAAGGAATTTCGAGGTGTTAATATCGCAGCTCCGATACTCAGAAGGATCAGTGAAGAATGATGGTTTATGCGCAGGGTATTCGTCTACTTCCTAAAATAGTTGTAGGTTCATCAAAGTTCTCATCCGCATATCTATCCTCAACAATTACTATACCCACTGCCATGACGTTAGTCCATGAAAGCTAACATGATAAGATATTCATTCAAGCAGATTGTTCTTCGGGTGCCTTACTGCAGATCATCACTTTACCTTTTGTATGAAGGGTCACATTGTGAACTACCACGACGTATGAATAAATGAATAAATAAATATGTTAATAAATAAATATTTGACAGGTATGCGTGTAATCTCCTGAGAGTTCTCATCCGTTCCCATTGCTAAAGATTCATTCCGATCGTTATGAAGCAAAATAACCCAACTTTTAACCAAAGGCATCTCTACCATTTGTCTTCTTTCAGTCGTCTGACGATTGCCTATTTTTGTTTTTCTGTATGCATTGAAAAGAAATTATCACTTTTTCAAATGTTTTCGTCCTGCTATACAGACAGGAGGCGTCGATCACGACCAGCATTCCCGCGCAATGGAGCGCCGCACCACCCACGCGGTGCGGCGGCTGGTGAACGTTGCGGGGATTTTCAGCTTTTCTCTAGTTTCTGCGACAATTTCACTCATTTGTGGGCCTTCTTGTTAAATGTTTGAGATGGAATGGCACCGATTCAGTTCTAATATCTGAGTATGAGGAAGATATCGTCCTGCAGTTTGTTCCCTACGAAGAGGCTTTTTCTCATTGCTTATTAGAAAGCTGTTGTATCGCGTAATTTGCGGTCTTCACTGTGGTTGTTGACTAGTTTTCTCCTATTCACAATGTTTTTAGGTCAATCGTGTGAAGACATTGCATAGTGCGTTCTTTATCGAATTTACTGCCGTCAGGTAGTTCTTGCTGAAGCATCTGTGGAAGTTCAACTCAACCCAGGAACATCCGATAAAGAGTGCGATTGCCCACAGCGCCACTCTATCTCAAACCGTTACCAAGAAGGCCCACAAATGAGTGAAATTGTCGCAGAAACTAGAGAAAAGCTGAAAATCCCCCCAACATCCACCAGCCCCTACCTAGCCAGGTCGCCGCGCCGCGTGGGTGGTGCGGCGCGCCATTCTGCGGGAATACTGGTCGTGATTGACTTTCCCTGCACACGCACGCACAAAGTCACAAATTTTCTTCAATATATATAGAGTATGATGATATCAGTGGCGGACGCAGAAAGTGGGCAGGAGGGGGGGAGGGGAGCGAGAGAAAAAAAGTGGGGTCTCCACGGCTTTGGGGACCCAGACGGTAAATAAAACTAATAAAAATATTAATTGTGATTTCTCGTGCTCAAAAAACATGTGGATTCAACTTGGAATGTGTGAGGCATGGCAGTCAAAATCATCCACCAAGAAATCGGACTTATCGATGATCTCTGGTGGAAGGTCATGGTGATCGAGAAAAGAGGAATTTCGGTCTGCTGAACATATCTAGGATGTCGTCTTCACCAAGAATGAGTCAGTGCACGCTCGACTGGCTATAACCATGAGCAAAAAGTCCTTCAAAGGAGTTCTCCCAAACAACGACGTCACTGTCCGCGTCTTGAGCGCCGCACACTCGATCGCTCCTCGTGTCTTCCTCGTTTTGTGTTGGTTTAGCGTAACGGTGAGCTCAGAGTTCAGAGTGAGTTAGCTGTATGTTAACGCCGCTAACTCATAGTTCTAGCAGATTGCTAGAAGCTCTTCCTTGACCGCAGTCCAGTCTGTGAAGGTTGCATGTGAAGGTGACGAGCAGATCCGAATGGCTACAGATGTGACACATAGCATAGCGTCCTGGGCATACTCATGTATATGTCGTGGACTGCCTGTCAATGCAGCCGGCAACATGACCAGTCACCCAACATTTGAGAAATTGCCACAATTCGTCACCTCATCCGCAAATGAATGTAATTGTCGGCGCGAAACTTCTCGTGGCTTGGAGAGGTGTAGGGATGATGCTCAATCTCAGTTTTTGTGTACGTATCAACTATATGGTTTGAAGATGTGGCTTCCATCATACATATATGTGTGATCTGAACATGCCGCATGGAATAAGTAGTAGTGAGTTCTCATATCTAAAAAACGTGATGCGGGTCTTTCAAACTAAATTCTTATATAAGGCGGGCATAAGATGCAACTCATTTGTAAAGCCTCTAAAAAAAGAACTGTCAACGTGGAACGCACACCATAGTTGAATCGCCTTATTCGAGTCCCACATCTGGTATTCAAGAAATTTATGCGAAACGAACGGCAATTACTGTATAATGCACAGCGCTTCCTCTCTGCTGCATTTGCAGTTGTTGCACTTGCAATCAGCATCCGTTGCACAGGAGTTTCCTTTTTCATAAATCAAATCGCCAAGCCAATTTCCCCTGAAGACGCCCGAGATATTCACTTTAGGTGATTTCAGAAAAGTTCGCAGGAATCGCTCACTTTGGCCCATACTGACAAACCACATATGTCATAGACGAGCACCATTCCACATAGCATCCGAGTTTGAAGGTGTCCTGCCATACCATCTTAAAAAATCTTAGCATTGTATTCATTCTAAGCAGTGGAGCAGCGAACAAGTGTGATTACTTGAGTATAATGTCCGATCTGAGTATTAGGCCTGTTCCAGAGCTGTTCTGTGAGCATGTTCTCTTGTCCGACTCCGTACTCAGCGAGCTCATCAAACCAGGCTTTAATACTCTAGAATGACCGTTTTAGTTAAAGCTTGTGGTTCTTATTTACATTCTTTCGAAAAAAAAACCATGCCTGCTCTGCCGCTTGAATTTTGTCCACTCGAAGTTCGCTCGTGTAATATAGATTCTCACCGAGATTTTCACGCGTATGTGCTGGAGAGTGCGCGAAATAACATCTTTTTGCATGTCTCATGGCATTTTCTTCGATGTCGCAGTCATACACCTAAATGAGCTTGCAAAATGGACAACTTCTAAATGGGCAGAAGAACTCAAAAAGTTTTTACTTTTATACACATTTTTCACGCAAATATTTCAGTGAAAACATTCGTCACGGGTTTCTCCTTAGAAGTATTCAGAACAGAGATTCGAGCCGTATCAAACACAGTGGCGGCCACATATTTAGCACACCCACGATTTTGGACCACAGCATTTTTTGCATATCTCAGCCCTAGAACGAGCAATCATAACAAAGCTCGAGCATGTGTTGATATATATACAGAGAACTCCAAACGGACGCAGTCAAAAGTCAGGACCGCGGCGCGGCTCTCTTGGGGTTATTGTAGGTGAAATCAAACTTTTACATATATGATATATATATATACATATACCAGTCTGGCCGTCCGGCTAAGGCCGGACTTCCAGAGTTCTACTGATGCTCCCTTCGCTCGCATACTGAAAGCGAACACAAAAGTGTAAATGGATTGATAATATCTGTATCCTTCCACGCAGTTCTATCGCTCTCCTGGAAAGCCCTTGATCTCGCAGGTGGTAGCTTTCCCCCATATGAACGAAGTTATGCTCTCCCATATGAGCGAAGTTAGTGGCCGCAAAGAATTGAGTGTAACCAATTCAGTGCAAATGTTATCTTGAAATGATTTAGGCTCAACTGGTTGTTGTGGTAATTCAAGTGATAAGGGTTCACCGGTGTATATAAACGGAAGGGAAGGAGAGGTTCATTCAGACACAAACGGAATTTGAAAAGAACACGGATACGAAAAGAAACAATGTACATCTATGTGGCTTAGGTAGGAGGGTCTGCCGAAACAGGGTAAGCTTACCCCTGATGCAGAAATAGATCCGCCTGGCGAATTCCTATTACATGTGGAAGAGGGCACACCCTTAACACACCTTTAGACCTGCCTCCAGGTGTTTCCCCACTTTTGGACGCCGGCGCACCCTTATCACACCGTTGAGCCTGACTCCAGGCGTTCTTCCCCACATTTGGACGCCGGCGCACCCTTATCACACCGTTGAGCCTGACTCCAGGCGTTCTTCCCCACATTTGGACGCCGGCGCACCCTTATCACTCCGTTGGATCCTCCTCACGGCGTTTATTCATTTTCTGAGGCCGGCGCATCTTCCTAACCGCGGTAGATCCGTTGCCCTCCACTTTCCCTTCCGTTAGAGCTTCTCTTCATTCTTTGAACCTCACCATACCCGTCCCTATCATCTTGTTGACTTCGTAATCACTGACCAATCAGGGAATTTCGTTTCGCACACACCCACACACACACACGTGACAGACTAAGCCCTTTATTAAAAGTCATGATATCGTATATGTAAAAGATTGATTTGACCTACAATAACTTTGTGGATTTGTAATTTGAGACTTGTAATGAAAATGTGGAAGACAGTAAAAAATTTTTCAATGGTTTTTCGAAGATAATTTAGATGTAGTTCAAGGACCTCTTCAAGATAAATTTTTAAATAAAAAAACCTCAACAAACTGGTAAGAAAAATAATATAAAGGCTTCGAGAACAATATCAAAATTACAGATAAAAATTCCATTGCAGATAAAATTAATCACGTAATTACAAGAAGAGTGGTTCTAATGAGATTCTACTGAAGGTTTGTTGGACACTCTTGTAGTCAACTCAAAGATCGCTGGTAAATTGTTGCTAACATTGTCGTAAAAGTTTCACTGAAACGGCATTCATGCGTTCATTTTGTTGTTATAATTTTTTGTAGCTGCACAAACACTGACAAATACTGTTTGTTCCACTTTTTGAAGCGCTAACAAGTGTGACATTTGTTTGATGAGAATGTTTTTGTCATTGTTTCCTATGAATATGCATACCATTTTCTTCATTCTAGCGGCTCTCGGCGCGTTTCCTCCGTACGCATCTTTTGCATTTCCTTTAGCAACCATTGATCTGCAAATCGGCAACTTCGAGGTTTTCGCAAAAATGGGTTTGATCATTGCTGTAGCTGTAACGTGAATGCTACCTATAATTGTTGTGCATGTCGAGGAACTTCTGGCGCTGTTCCCTTGTCATTCCATTGTCAGGACAATTCTCTAAACAACTGCTTATTGCAAGAATGAATGAACAAGAAACCAGTAATGCTGTTAATTTAGCTTAAATGTTATTTTTTTTTGTGGCAGGAACTTCTGAGATTTGGACCCTCGACAAATTGATAACAAATTCGTTGGTAACCACAACAAAACTAGGAAATTGCGTAAGAAAGCACGACAATGCTAGATTCGCTTACTGAATGTGGTGTACTGAGTTGAAATAGCTTCCGCTTCTAGCGCAGGTATCGAAATCTGGGGTTGTTCTCTTTGAAACTGCCTTCTACACTGACAGTCTCAAAACAAAGCCTTCATACATTTTGCTATTGGAAAACACGCTTAGGAATCCAAGTTCAACCTCAACCTTAAAGAGTTCTAGAAGGTCACTGAAACTCACCTAATGTCTTTGATGGCCTTGTGGAATCGGTTTCGCAGGCGCTGCATGATAGCTTACAGTTGCGCAGCATATATGCGGGATTGCTTTTGCACTGATTGTTGCGTGCCCAAAGCGCACAGGATTCGACCTTGTCGCAGCAGTAGCTTTTGTCGCCAGTTCCACACACTGGAATTTGCCAGAAAGCACTCTTTCACTGCTCGCTCTCGCACGGGATGGAGGTGTAGAAAAAATCAATCAAATTCCAACAAACTGTTTGACAACTATCTGTTTCGAAATTCTGAGGTTTAGGTCCACCTTCGTCACTGGAGAAGAACTGTTTCTTGGAACCTGCGACAGTAGAGGAGTTGGTGGAGTCGATATCCTCGTCAACACGAACTTGGTCATGAACATCGACTCAAATAGCTAACAACCCATGTTGGACGTTTGCGACTAACAAGACGTGAATCAATACCGCTCTTGGCAGTTTTCGTTGCTTGCGCTCCAGCTACGACGAAGACGAAGCCAAGGCCTTCTAGATGGACTTGGAGAAGTTCTACAGGGAAGACTACACATTCTACATATTTCATTTATTTATTTACTACACCAGTAGGGGTGCTCACTTATGAAAACAGTCACGGCAAAGTTGTGTTTGGTGGTGGTGTAGCAAGGGCCTTCCGGACGTGTTTAACGATAGCCTCAACCACTGTGGGTAGAATTAACCAACAGGCATATGTCATGGTTAGGTTAAGCCTTACTTTACCAGTGTATTATTCCCGATCTAAAGCGATGCGAAATTGAAGAGTTCGTAAACACATGAATTCCGTCGGTGGTAGGTAAATGGCGCTAGGGATAACGCCACTTTCCACGAGCGTATGGCATGCGCAGAAAATCTTACCCTGGATTTTCGGATGTTAGGTATTCCCTACCCCTAACAATCCAGGGCAAGACTTACCTTAAGACGGAATCATGCGAAGCGATGTTACGCTTTACTTCGAGTAGATAATTGATTGCGATAGCATTACTGGGACAGCACTAAGCATATATGAGACACATATATGAGGCCATCGTTGGGGACTTTAACATCAAGATCGGCCCTAGTAGAACGCCCGAGGAACTTCACACTGGTACCCTCGGCCTGTGAAACGAACAAGGAGAGAGGCTGAGTTCATCATGTCGACGAAGACCATCCATGGTAACTCACAGTTTCAGAAGCAAACCTCCTTATGCCGGACGTGGGAGTCACCCAGTGGAGAGCACCGTAACGAAATCGAGCAGATCATCGTTGAAGGTTCTGCCTGACAGACGTCGGTGATGTACCGAAGTTGACCGGACCAGACCAATCGCCTCCTTCACGCAAGATTCTTCTTCTCGCACAAAGGAGTGAAGGCCGCGAGATTTAAGGAGTCCCAAACCCGTCATCAATTGGGATCTCTTAAATTCGTTAGCCGGCTCCTGGAAAGACTTCGTTGTCGAAAACATCGAAGAAGAGTACGATCGGCCTGTTCAACATCTCCGCGACAGCGCAAAAGGAGCCGAGCGTTTAAGAGCCACCAAGAAAAGACTGTCTTACAAAACTCTTGAGCTGATATGCCAGCATGAAGCCGCGAGAGCCGCAGATCACTAACAGCTAACATCCGAGCGGTAAAAAAAACGGTGCAGAGAAGCAATAAAAGAAGACCTTAAGAAGAGACGAACAGCAGTGTTGGCCGAAGCCGCAGAGGCAGGAAAAAGCATTCGCAACCCCCTCCCCCTTGACTTCGTCAATTGTAAGACCAAGATGATCGCCCTCCTCCGAGTGATCCTCAACAGGATCGAAAAGACTCTAGATGAAAGACAGCCGTAAGAGAAAGCAGGGTTTCGGGAAGGATTCAGGATTTGACCACATTCACATGTCACAAGACTCACTGAAGGGTCGCGAGAGTACGAGATGCCTCTCCGTCTCATGTTCATCGACTTGAAGAATGCCTTTGACTCTGTTAAGACAGAAGCAGTCCTGCAAGCCCTTGGCAATCAGGGCGTTCCTACTCAATACATCAAGATATTTCCTGAGCTCTACATCAACTTCACGACCAGGATTTCTCCATTCTACGCGAACATCGGGATCGACGTCAGGGAACGGTTCGACAGTGCGACACCTTGTCTCCAAAACTTTTCAGCGCCACTCTCGAGGACGACATGCGGAAACTGGAATGGGATAGCGTGGGAGTGCAAGTTGATGGCCGGCGACTTAGTCATCTTCGCTTCGCTGACGACATCTCTAACTATAACTCTTTATAACCCCAAGCATTAGCGAAGCGGAAAGGATGCTGACCGACTTCGACGATGCGTAGAGAGATCGGTCTTCAACTGAGTCTGACGAAAACTATGTTCATGAGAAACGGATGGGTCCCAGATGCCTCATTTTCGCCCAAAGGAACGACCATTTCCGAATTGTCCAGCTACGTATTAGGGTGGTAAGAAAGTCTTGAGCCGATTTTTTTAAAGTTCCGAAACTTTCGGTTATTGATCGGTACCCATGATCTACTATTGTGGTAGTCCCAAAATAGGTATATAAAGGTGGCTTGCCTTCCTCAACTTTAATCACGATGTCAACTCCACAGAAGCACTTCTGAGCCATAAATAGTTTTTTTCTTTTCCACCCGCAGGAGTTTCTGAAAACCTGAACAATGGAGATGAGAGTTGGTTCCTCTACGATTCTAACACGCATTGTGCCATGTGGCTCCGTCGAGGAGAAGATCCGTCAAATCGCGCCCCCACCCGAACAAGTGTTTCCTTCGCTATTTCTGGAATCCGCTAGGAATGTTGTATTATGAGCTGCTCCCACAAACACACACAATCACCGGTAACACTTAAGCCAATCAGTTCCAGAAAGTCGCTGATGCTATTCGAGAGAAATGGCCGAAATGAGTTTCTTGTACACCTACGCCACAACGATGCAAGGCCCCGAATGGCTAAAGAGACCAGTGAAAAATTGGAGGAACTGGGCTGAATCACGGTTCCCCACCTACCTATTTTCCTGACATTGCCACTTCTGACTAGCACTTATTTTGCGCTTTTAAGGCATTCCAAGCTTAGAAAAAAAATTCATTAAATTTTACTATGTTGATGGGCAGTCAGCGACTTCTTTGGCTCCTTCTCTCCCCAGTTCTGGGAGAAGAGGACCGCTGATCTGTCCATAAAGTGGGACGCTGCAGAGATGAGCAATGGTTATTATATTGTTGAGCAAATTCCACTGTGTGCTGAGCAATAAAATAAAGCAGAAAAAAAAGTTGCAAACGGCTCAAGACTCTTACCACCCTAAAATATCCAGGTCGCGAAGTCCTCAGGATGAATGACCTAGGCAGGAGGAAGCGAGCGGCTTGGGGAGCTTACAAGAGCATCGAAGACGTAGTGAAAAAAGAACACCAGGGTTAGTGCTTGTCTCTTTAACACAACGATTCTCCCAGCTTTGGCGTACGCCTCAGAATCCTGGGCGTCGCGCAAGCAGGATGAGAATGCGGTCAGCTTCGTCGAGCTCTCCATCGAGAGGATGATGCTAGGAATAACCCGCCTCGCGCGAGAGCTGGAATACGGAGTTCCACTCTGCGTTAACAGTCGAAAATCAGGCACGCTACCATTTACGCCAAGTTGAGTAAGATCAGATGGACCGGACATGTGATGCGTATTAACGACAACCAAGCAAAGAGCCTTCAGCGACTGGACTCCACGGAACGTAAGCGCACAACAGGAAGAACGCCAGCCCGATGGCCACTTATCTTCACGGAGTCCTTCAGCGAATGATATAACGCCCTTCATGTCCCTCGAGAGGAAAAAATCTATTGGACGACGCTGGCACACGAGAGGGAAAAATGGAAGGATTGCTGGCGCCCGCTCTATATATCCGAAGATCGACGGGAGACAAGGTGATCAAGGTGAATGTGATTATTCGTTTCAGTTTCTTTCCTAGCAAGTGCAGGACTTATACCCGGTATCTTCCGAAAATTTTTTGAACACTACACAGAAATGAGTTCGAAGCCTAGATCAACCCTGATTCACTTTCTTGAGAATCCCTGATACTTACGTGAATTCTGTGGTGGTGCCGCAGTGGCGACTGAATCGGTGTTGCAGACGCGGCATGAGAGTTGGCAATTGGGCAACATCCATTTGGGATTTTTCTTGCACTCATTGTTGCGTGCCCAAACCTCGCAGGACTCATGCTTATCGCAACATTTACTTTCAGCGCCTTTGCCGCAGACTGAAATGGTTAGCGTATATCTTACCCTGCTTGATATTGCATATCTTGGCTGTGAAGAACGGTTGGTTCTAAACAGCATGTTCAAAAAAAATCCCAATCTTCCCCAATTTGATAGTTCCGTTATTGTTATCGTTACTTCGTATTGGTAACAAGAAAAAGTCATATCCTCAGTATCAATGGAACATTTCTGAAGACTTTGTTAATACGGTAAAGTTGACGAGTCCTCCCGCCTTAATCCGATAGAATTCAGCGTCAGGTCGTGCGAGGCGACCCAAACGCTTTTATACGGCACATGGACATTACGTTTTGCTCAGTAGTAATAAAACTGAACGTGTGCTACCGAGCTTCGCTGCCGTCGCTGATACCTCAATCACTCGCAAGCTTTGAAACTCACGTGATGCCTTCGTCGATGGCTTATCGGGGGCGGAGTTGGTTTTGCAGTTGCGGCACGATAGCTGACAGTTAGGCAGCATCCATTTGGGGTTCTTCTTGCATTCGCTGTTGCTTGCCCAATAAGCGCAAGATTCGTGTTTATCGCAACAATTGCTTCTAGTGCCTTTTCCGCAGCTGAGGAATGTGGTGACCACTGGAACATATACTGTTTTGCACTAGAATTTGCCGAGTTCACTGTACCCTCGGTTGTCATATGTAGCCGGATGGTTTAGATTCTTTGGTTGAATTCAGCAATTTGCTCAAATGTTGGATGGAAGTGGCAGAGAGTAAAGTTGACGGCGCTCAGCTTACAAAATTAAAATTGAGAAGATTATCGATTGTGGTAGCAATTTTTCTTTTTTTTCGTTTGTCCAGTGCCTTACCTCGATGTTGCCTAACTTCAATATACAATGAGTGAATCATCCTATTTCGAGATGTCACTCACCTGAACTGCTGGCAGCCAAGAGCACCTTAAATTAATATTAATTTAACAGAAAACCTCTGATGTCGAGAAATGTGGTAGCAAACCCACGAAATATGCAATGGCAGCTGTCATTGCAGATTGTTGATCTGTACGTATAGAGAACATCACCGAATGGTAATTTATACAGTTTTAATTTACCCTTTTGGATTACATAGCTATCATATGAACAAACCGCCGGTAAGCTATGAATAGTCTCAGCATTTGTACAAACTGGCATTGATCTAAAAACAGACCTGAGATTGAGGATTAGTGGTAATATAAACAAAAACATCGCTTTCATGTGATGTGTGAACAATGGAACGAGGAAATATCCGTTGCTGCAGCAGTAGATTGCACGGTCCTGAAAAATAACCGCCCTTCTGCAACCATCGCTCGACAAACTAGGACGCTTCCACCGAATTGTAGCACCCGTGTAACTTGAACCGATAGGAATTCCTAATAGCGTATAATCTAGACAGAGAATCTGTTGTTGCTAACTTCAGTTCACCGTTCTCTTCTCGAGAAACAGCCAGTTAAAATTAGAAAACATTTAGGTATAACATTCTTCCATATTTGTTGGTACAGTCAGTTCAATGCTAGAGAAAGCGTTCATACTTGACATTTTTCCTTGCTGAATGAATTAACCCTCGCTCCATGAGGGCCTTGCAGTGGCACGAGGGCCTTAGCGGTCTGAGAAGGCGGTGTTTTCCACCACACGTCGATTATGTCACTCGGGACAAATACTCACTAAAGTGCTCTTCGTGGATCGCTGGGGAAGGTGAAAGCAAAAAGACGAAACGAAGTCACGGTCCGCTTAGCTAGCGGGTGACTCAACCATAATGGCTACAAGTTTTCATGTCCGTAGGCCTCAGTTCCCTGTGCGTCGGACGCACTCTTCAAAAGCGAGGAGAACGCGAAATGACGAAAGGCTGCTAAAAATCTCAGGTGCGCAGGCTGGCGTATGTTCAGAATTGGATCTCTCAATATGTACGTATAAATGTCGCGGAATCTAGGGATGATCAACTAGTAAATCTATTCGATGAAAAATCGAAGATGAAATGCGACGTACTGGGCGTATGCGAAACGAGAAGAAAGAATGAGCTCATAAAATGGAAAGATGGCTCTGAAATTTTCTTAGGATGCGGAGAAGGATAACGAAGCATTGACGGCATTGGCTTCATCGTAGCTGATAAGTGGTCCAGTAACATCATATCTTGTCGCATACAATCCCCCTCTGATACTAAAGCTCGGTAAGAAGAAGACTTTCAAAAATCCAGATAGCAAGAGACTTCATCTCCTAGCAAAGGGCCTAACACTATATGGAAAAGTCTCCGGAACTGAGCCGGTGACGACGCTAGTCTGAATGGTAACATTTTGAACTGATATGAACCTCACAAAGGTGCTCTTTTCTTTGGTATTGTCTAACAGTTTTACCTGCCATACCCTGACGAAAGGCCAAGTGTGGAGAAATACCTTTTCCCCTTCAAATTTTGGAGTATTGCGTCCATAGTTATATTTCTTTCTTGCAGATGTGTCAGAATTTTGCGCAGTTCAATGCGTGTTGCAAGAGGGATTGGTCTTGTCTTTTGTCGAAAAGGAGGTGACGATCCTGTGTAAATGTCGTGTTTCACTAATGACGTTCGTGCCAGTTCTTGCTCACTGACCGCATCACGTCTTGAAATTCTTCGATGATCCGTGACTTTTCAAGGTTTCCCAGCGGTTTGGAAGGGGAATCTTCGTGCGCTCCAACATGCTTGCATGCCCTGGCACTGGCACTGGACTGCGATCCCATTCTCTAACTTTATCACCGAGTTTGAATATTTTCGGTTCTTGAATTGTGTTGTGTTGGTAACAGGAATTCGAACAACAACCCGGTTTGCTGAGTATACGCCGTGTGACATCACTTCACAGCATGACCACATGATTTGATCGGTTGCTCAGCTTGTCGCTCGTACTGACAGATTTTTCGTTCAACCTGGCTTTATGTAGACTCTTTTCATAACCGTGGCTGATTGATTTCCCTGGGAAATGTTTTTTGTTACTGATCATGTTTTTGGAATTGGAAATGTGGTGTGGGTAACTATGGAACGTTTATTCACTGGTACATCTGAAGAGATTGAAATATGTATTCCTTTAAGTATGTTGGCCCCCCATACCACCATCTCATCACCTCCTCTCTTTGCTAGGAACATCACTCTGCGCTGTGGTCTTTCAAGTGTATTCAGTGTTAACCTCACCTCACCGGTCCCTTAAAACTCATTCTGTTTCCAGAAGGGTCGTAAATGATTGTGTCTACTTGAATTTGAACCTCTCCGACGTCTGTATCGATATCAAATCCTGACTTCGACGCTCTCGCAGGAGTTCTAAGGGTACCATGCTGACTTGTGAACCAGTATCTATGAGTGCGCTCGTAATTATCCCCAGCAGTTGTATTTTGCAGGTAGGTTCTTCTCCGAACACCTCATTTTTAGCCTCATGTGTGCCAATTGTGTGACATGACCATGTCTGAAGCGTGGTACTGAGGTTGTTACTGCCAGTAGGAGTCGACTGGCTCAACATCTTGGCTTTTTCAGTTCGACTGTTTGTTCCCTGTTTTGGATTTCTACAGTCCTTGCGGAAGTGTCCAGGTTCACCGCAATTCAGGCACAAATTTGTGCCTCTTTTTTTCCGTTATTCTAGGAGTGACGACCAAATTTGGTTGCTGGCCTTAGCCCGTTTTATTTCGGTAGTTGCTTCCTTTTTCGTAGCCTCAGAGAACCTTTCCCATGGTTTCCGGTAGTTAGAAGCATGTGTCCCATTGAATTTGGTTAATCTGCTGTCATCGGATGCTGCCTGTACGGCTGCCGCGACCTTTTTGCTCCTTTCAATCCCTTGTCCGAGATTCTTGAGGACTCCATAAACTTCGTGTGGATGCGAATTTTCCATTGCCGCAAATAATTGGAAGTACTCCGGCCATTCTGTTAGCTGAGTGATCAGCACTTGTGCGGATCATGAAAAGATCAGTACCAGATGCGTCAGGGTTTACATTTCGGGTAAGTCTTCCCAATTCGATGCAATATTTGGGGACAGAGCTAGTCATTTCTAGTTGCTTTAGCTTGATTTCATATGCTTAGCGGGGTCATTTTCTGCAAACATCGCTGATAATGCATTTATAAAGCCACGAAATTTACCCCTTAGGACATCACTTAGACTGCGTTCATACTCGACCGACGGTGAGGGCGGTTGCTGAATATAAGATGCATATTGACAGGCGGGACAGACGGAGCGGTCGGAATTTCCTCCGCTTGGGTGTTCAGACTTCGGTCGCTTTCACAGCGGAAAAATACGCTAACCAAACATTTCATTAATGTAAACATGGAAGTGGGTGTAATGAGCCAAGTGCTTATTGACCGGTCTATCATGAATCTAGGTTAAAAACAGCTAACCATTCATTCGCAGCTGACAGCGTCAGGCATAGTGGTGAGTTTATTCCGACCGTCTTTCCCTTATGAAAAGCAGGCGGTGAAAAAACTCTTATAAGCACCATAGAGTTTTTTCGACGCCTATAGCAATTAACAAACATTCCTGAATTTCTGGTTTCGTAACTGTCGCCGGGATCTGTCCAGATTTGGAGCCACAGTACCGAAACTCTTTAGGGAGAACAATGTAGCGATCTTGCTTCATCAAATCTGTTTCCGATCGGATATTTGCCGGTGACCTTAACTTTCATTATCTTCAGAAAATAATGGAGGATGACTTGTTTGTGGATGCCATTGATTTTTTGCAAGCTTCACTGACAGTTTTGATGCTTGCAATGGAAATTGAACGTGACGTGCGAGAATACGTCCGCTCTGAACACGTAGATTTCTTGGAAACCAGATTTCGAACGTTCTACGAATACATGGTTTCCATGAATCCAGAGTCATTTCTCATGTACACCAGATTCTACCCATCTGAATTTGAAGAATTCTATCAAAACCTGGCGCATTGCCTAGTGCATCCACCTACGCATCTTGCCCCAATATGTGGCCGTAGGCGCCTATGTCTTTATTTGAGGTAGTTCTTTGTGCAGCTTTAATGTAGATGATAATTTCTCTCATTTTTAAAATCGCCGAGATATTCTGATTTAAGATATATTGCCTATGGAACGTCGTTCCGCGGAATGTCAGCAGAATTTTCCTGTGGAACTAGCATAATTTCCTCGATAGTTAGTGAGGTTGCAGAGGCAGTAATACAAGGTTGAGCACTCTAGCTTCTCAGCTTGGCCAAATGCGAAAAGTGACATTACAGTATATTTCGCGCGAGCTTTCCCTCCTCCGACACGTGTGGACTTCGAGCAAACTGCTAGAAAAACTCAAGTTCGATATGATTACCCACGTGCATGTGGATTTTTGGATGGGAAACACATTGCAATTCTGGTAACGCTATCGCCTTCGTTCTGAGCATAAATGATTTATTCTTCTCTTCTATGCTACAGAAGCCGGCGCATGCAGGAAGCGCGTATTTTAATTATAAGCAGTTTCATTCGATTGTCCTCTTGGCAATCAGTGACTGCGATTACAATATAATTGCTTTCGATATTGGTGCGCCCGGACGTATTGGAGATGCTGGAGTATTTCGGCGTTCAACGATCAAGGTTGTTTCCTTTACAAAATTCATTGGAACCATCATTATTCAAGATGAGGACATGCTTTAGCAATATTTTTCTGATAATGATGACGTATTCCCACCAACGAGAGAGCTTGGAAGCGTTGGTGCTGTGCAATACCACTTCCTTGTCGATGGTGGATTTGGACAGGATTTCAGATACGTAAGGCCCTACCGCCAACAGGAAAACTATAGCGAAAGCAAGGCTAGGTTCAACAAGAAACATTCCGGGTAAACTTTTCGTCTTCACCGTTAGAATTCTTGGCCAGGAAAAATAATGTTGAAAATTATTAGAGCCAGGCGCATCGTGGAATCAGCATTCGGTATACTTTGCCGAATGCTGATTCCACGATGCGCCTGGCTCTAATAATTTTCAACATTATTCCTTGAAATATTCCTTGCCTGGATTCTTTTGTATAATCTTTTGTATAATCGGGATTTTGCGAGAGCTACATCGACGCATACGACAAAAGCAATCAGATACCACATTTTACTTCCAGGATGCTGTAATTACGAATCGTGCAGTTCTACACGATTTTAAAGATTTGAAATCAGCGGCAATTTTTTGTATAATCGGGAGAAATCTTCTTTTGTATAATCGGGAGCACCTCCACGACATATATTTGCTTACCCTTCCCTAGGCAAAGCTATGGTGGTAATCAGATCAATTGCTGCTGCGATGCCGCCGAGTTTGAGTTCGCTGAAGTGAGTTTGGCAAAAAATTTGTTTTGGCGTCTTTTGTTCCAGAACTAAAAATTCAACAAAAACGTGAATTTCGTTCAAAACTTGTAAGACATTTGGAAAGGCCATGAATCTGCGGAACCATATACAATTTCAGCGTTGCTAGGGGAGACCGAATCACAAGGCATTACGATGCCTTATATGGTGCTAACGAAAATCAGTTGTGAAGTGGCACTGTCCAATTTTTTTAAAGCTTTAATGCATTCTTCGTTTGGTTCTGTTTCTAAATACAGCTTCTCATCAGCTGAGTGTTCATTACAAATAATTAATTACTGTTTTTATGGGACTTCTTCAAAAAGAAGCGAGGATATGACTTTCATCCTCCTGTCCGCTCTTTCGGGAGGCATGTCCCTCAGGACTCCCGCTACCATTAACCCTGAAAGAGCACATATCCGTATAAGTTCCTCCTAAATAGATGTTTAATGCTTACCAAATCGTTCATACTTATCGCTGGTCAACATACGACTCTTCAGAAGTGTAGCCGTTTCTTGAACGGACTCTAGTCCTGATGCGCAAAAGTTCGAGTAATATTTGAATATGTAGGTAACTGCGAACTTGTAGAAAATGCTTGCCTTTTTCCAAAAGGTGTAACCTTCGTTTTTTTGCTTGGAGCTCACTAGGTGGGTTCATATGCTTCTTTCCTGTCTCTGCTTGAGGCGAAACAGCACTCGTGTCCTCCGAAGAAGATCTTTCCTGCTCTTCCGGTGCAATCTCACACAGTACCCCAGATTCGGAACCGAAATTTGAGAAACGAGAAACGAGTCCATTGGTCTCTTAAGTTTTTCCACCACTTTTTTATGTCGACAACTAAAATAGTTATGGTATTCGTGGACTATTATAGCGACTAAGTGAACTGCCAAATTACTCACGGTCGGTGACGTGACCTTCGTCATGCATGGCCTTCATTACATTGTTCTAAGCCAAAGCTTTTTTTCCATCTTGTAGTACCCCTCATCATAAGGGTTCCACAAAGACTCTTCCTTCTCTACAGCCCCGATCAGGTCACACTTGAATTTATAGCTCATTTTAATCTACAGTGGCTCTGAAATATGCGCCAGATTTCCGAAATTCCAAGAAAAAAAACTTGAGTCTTGAGTTGTAATTTGGATTTCGAAAAGCTAGACAAATCATGAGCTTTTGACGGAGAGGTAGTGGAGCATACACTGTAGAATAACACATGCCCCACTACTCAAGGGGTTTCCCGTGAAGTCCATGAAGTGGAGCAAACCCTCGAATCATCTCCGGCCATCTACCCTTCCTCCACATGTTCATGTATCAGTAAGTTTTCCAAACAGAGGAAAAGCCGGAATTTGATGTGAACTTTGATGTGCAAGCTTTTGGGTACTGTCGGATCAGATGCTCTCCCTCTCCCCGGACTGCCATGAAAGGCAGTGTGTCACCTCATGATGTCTATCAAGATATCAACAGAATTGGCTCCCACTCGACGCGCTGGTTCCAATTATGTACTTGGAGTCTGAAAAGACGGTCAAAAACCCTATTTTTAGACATAATTCGATACTGATACTGACGAGTTTCCCTACTAGAAAGGAAGATGCGTAACTGAGAAGTTAGGGGTTTTTACAGTTTTCAACATTGTGCGGCGCGACACGGCGCGAGAAGTAAGCCGCTGCGAGCTCACTTCTAGCCTGGCAATGAACTTCCAGTTTGCCGCTTTGCCGGCAGCGACAAGGAATGGCACGAAGCATTCCCTGTCGCAGTCCGCAGGGCTAACTCTCAAACTGACGCGCAGCAGCAAAACTGTGAAAGACCCCCCTTGCGGCAGAGCTCGCACTGCGTTGACGCTGCTATGCTTAACCATAGGGCACGGCGCGTCAAAACTGTAAAAACCTCTTTATGATTGCACATTGAAATTAACTATTCAGCTGTAGCTACCACTGAATGAACAAACATAGCCGTATCGGAAATCCATGCCATATACTCCGTTAGCTTCAGCTGCGGAATGAAAATTCTCGTCAACTAGCCGAGAATTTCAAAATCCTCGACGAAGGAGGTGCACCTGTTCAAAGATCGCATTCAAAATTCAGTCGAACATATGGGACCCACTGAGCCCAAAGATGTACGTTAGGTTTTAGGGGAACGTCGATAGCTCCGAAAAGAAACGTTTCGGGTTCATTTGGCCGAGGATTTTTAAATTCTCTTCCGGTGTACGAGAGAATTCATTCCTCAGCCAAAGCTTTCTGACGGTGCGGCACGTTTTTCCAACACGGAAATACTTGTTCGATGGAAGATCCTTACTGTTGAGTTCATTTTAATGAGCAATCTTAACTTCTCAGCCCGGCTTTTCCAGCTTCTTAGTAGGGAAACTCCTCCGTTTAAATATCAAAGTACCCCTTAAAAATAGGATTTTTCCTCCCTTTTTCAAAAGTCAAGTGCGCTCTTGGAACCGCCGCGTCGAGCTGGACCGGATTCCATGGATATCTCGTTACCTTTCATAAGGTGAGACCCTGCCTTTAAAGGCAAGGTCCGGGCAAAATCTCATCTCCCGAATTTCTATTGGATTCGTAGCCTACGGCAGTGCCTTGAACGAAAACTATAGGAAAATAACTGAAAAGGTTCCACAGCGAACGCTTCGCATCAACCAGTTTCGGTACGGCGTTTGCGGGCTTGCGGCGCCCATGCCTTCGAATGACGTTATTCGGCGCGCCCTACAAGCTGTTTATTGTGGCGTCGTAGGACAAAATTCATATTCAAAAGCCCGGTGGTCCGTTTGATGGGGTGGGGAGGGTTTCACGAAGTGTTCGTTAGGTCGTATGTATTCGAGCGTCATTTGTTCTTCAATATGCACGTGCGCCGCTTTTGTCGACTGGAGCGCGTTTTCCCACTGCCACCGTAATCCTCGGACGTTTCGTCTCATATATAGCGATAGAGCTTCCATCTAGGTCTCAAACTTGAGATACATGCTACACATATGGTTTGGACTCTAGAGAGCAAAAAACCTGGGTGGGCAAGATTTTGACCGGTCCTTGCCCTTAAGCTTCTGTTAACAACCATAAAACTATTGAGCTTGAGAGACTCACCCTACGCTCTGAAGTTTCGGCAAGAGAATGAACTCCAACCGGTATGTGAGAAAACAGATATGACTGTATACTTATGCACGGAAGTGTAGGCTTGCTTTAACTGGTTAAGAGCAACAGGCCGCTCCACTAATCACTACCTCAGACACTTTCACCGGTCAGGCCGACAGCAAAACTGAGGTACCGGGCAGGCCCCGGCCATTACTTTTTCGACACCGGGCAGGCCCCGTTCATTGGTTTGAATGACGCGGGTGTACCGGTCAGGCCGACAACACAATTGGAATACCGGGTAGGCCCCGGTCATACATGAATGATAGTGTGTTGTGATAACTAAATGATAATCGCTAGTGAGAAGTGGGAACTTAGGGTTCATTTTATCTATCTCTATCGGAGAATCAGCGAGAACAGCTTCATCACCACTTCTTGAATTAGCGTAAGTTTTCCATGGCCACTTCATAATTACAGGCGATTCAGCTCGTAGTGACCATCGTGTTGCAATACGCACGCGAGCTGATCCAATCCAATGATTTTTGAAGAAAAAAGTGTTTTCATATATAGATTCGATTTTCGTCAAAATCAAGAATCCAGTCGCCGCACTAGTGCGTGCTCAATTATACCTCTCAGTACAACGTTAAAATGTCCACCTGGAGTGTGAAACGTCAGCTTCGCCGTGACGACACGTGTGGCCCCCCTAATAAGATGGGAATGCGCACATACTCAGGTAATTGTAACCTCTATCCCGCTGCATTGGAAAAAGCAGAAAAATTATCAGGTTAATCACCTTAGTTAAACAAATGGGAGTTTTTTTTTGCCTCCAAACGGAACAAATTACAAAAGCTTTCAAACAGCAACATGTAAATTTCTATTGTAATGATTCACACTTATTGTCGAACACTCATTCGCTGCATCTGTCTTCCTCATTGGCCTTTACGCCTACGTACGTATAGTAGTACCACATTTAAGGATATAGCCAGTCAACTAGCACTAGGACGACTTTTTTCTTTCCGGAATTATGTCCGCATATTCTGCTAACACGCTCTGCCGGCTACGAGAGATTCTAGCGTCAAATCGAGGAACCTTCATGGAACTTGGAATCTCACCTATTCTCACATTTGGTTTGATAATGCAAATGCTGGCTGGTGCCACATTTATTGTAGTCGGAGATACTTCTAAGGATCGTGCGCTGTTCAACGGAACTCAGAAGTTGTTCCGAGTGGTGATCACCGTTGAACAAGCAATTGTCCAAGGTGATGCCTGATCTTTACAAAGATCCATCGGAAATTGGGGCCGGAATCTCCCTTCTCATTGTTGTCCAACTCGTTATCGCTGGTCTTACCGTCCCTCTGCTCCATGAGCTGCTGCAAGGCTTATGGTCTTAGATCTAGAATTTCCCCTGTCATCGCCACTAACATCTGTGGAACCATGCTATGGAAAGCGTTTTCACCGGCAACCAGGAACACTGGACTAGGAGCTGGGTTTGAGGGTTCGCCATTGCAGTGTTCCACCTTCTTGCCACTCGTACCGACAGAGTCCGTGCTCTCCGCGAACCTTTCTACCGTAACAACCGAACCTGATGAATCTCATGGCTAAGTTAGTTGTTTTCGGTGTCGCCATCTACTTCCAAGGCATCCATGTTGATCTCCTAATAAGGTCGGCTCGTAACCGTGAACAATACAGCAGCTACCCGATCAAGTTGTTCTACACTTGTAACAACCCTATAATTCTCCAGTCGAGCTTGTTTCTATCCTCCTTGTCACCTCGCAAATGCTTGCTGCGTCGTTTGATGGAAACTTCCTCGAAACTCCGTCAGATGCATCGGGAAGCTACCTCGTTAGGCAAGGATGTAGCCAAGCAATTGAAGGAGCAGCAAATGGTGATGCATGGACGCCGAGATAAGTCTGTGACCCACGAGCTCAACCTACACATCCAGACCGCAGCCACTTTCCGTGGTCTCTGCATCGGTGCACGGTCCTTGATAGCAGAGTTCATGGAAGCGATGGGAATTGGAACGGGTATCCTTCTTGCTGTAACGATTGTCTGTTAGTACTCTGAGGTCTTTGTTTAAGAGCAACACGAGATGGGAGGCGACAGCCATGTTCTTCTAAATTGTTTATATTCCTCGGTCGTCTCCAATTTATTTCCTTCACGTATCTATTGTTGTCTTTTCTAGTATTTGAAATAAATACTACATTAATTCGATCCCCTACTTTTAGCAGCATATTTTGTGTGTTATGACTGTTGGTTTTTGAAATGTGCAGAAAGAAGCATTTCAAATCAATATAGCGCGTTCTGATAGTGTCTTGTAGTTTCATGTGCGAATGAATATAACTGAGAGAAAAAAACGCGAACCTGCAAATTTCGTTGATTCTTGAATTTCAAGAACTTGGCGTTTGCAAATTTGTCATGAACTCTCTACAAGTTCGTTTTTTTGTATAGAAGGCGTGAGAGTGTCTTCATATTTCCACATCACCTTCGAGCACACTCTACATACGTAGATGAGAGCGTACTCTCATAGTTTCTGGTGAACCATGTTGGTCTGAAGGCGGCTACAAATTCCTTACAGATTTTAGTCGAAACTAACTGTTTCAGCTGAATTCGAAGCGAGACTGGAGCGTATGGCACGAAAAATAGCAAACAGCAAAAACGGTGACCAGCGTGACCCAACTAATGAGCGACATGATTCGGCTAGTAAACATCGTGATCCGGCTATACCAGAAAATGTACTCAATGCATCAGGTACATTCATGTTACCTAGCTTCTCTTGCCTTTTCTTCCTGGTATAGCTCCCAAAAGTAGACTTCAAAGCAAATTTCTGCGCACAAAAGGTTGGGGAGGACCATTCTTGGATAAAGAACTGAAACAATGTAGAGTTGTGATTTCAGACTCGCAGCGTTCTTATGTCAATGTGGAAGTTGAAGGTCAGGAAACTGATTGGAGAGCACTTACGACCACGGGCATACCTAACGGCTTTGAAATCTCAAACCTGGAGGAAACCCGAGGAATGTGTGAGCCTTTTTGCAATTATTTGAAACCTGAAAAGTAACTATACAAAGAAATCTGACAGGCTCGAACTGCCATCTCGGCTAATTTTATAGAAAAGCCAACAGGCTTTGATACCTTCATACGCTATAAAGTGGGGTAGGGCAGCCACTTGAGGTATGAGCAAAAGCTTCACACATGCAATTTGCTTATAAAATCAACAAGAGAAGGAAGACTAATCATTATCTGAGCTCAAATACGAACTCCTTCTTATGAATAGCGTATATTCTACCAGTCTGGCGGCAATGCCAACGTCGGTCTTCCAGTCTTCTCGTGATCCTAGCCTTGCTTGCAAATTCCTAATCACGCAAATACACTTGAAGCTATTTTCCAATGCACTGATACTGCCTATTGTTTTTGTCACATTTCTTCCACACCTATGCACCCGTTAGGACCAGCCACTCCCAACTCACGGGAATATATTCCAAATAACTTTAGTACCTGTGAAAAATTCAGTGTAACGAATGGAGTGAGAAAATTCAGCTGAAATTTTCTTCACTTTCAACGAAGCGGTTTATCATGTGAAATTTGAATTCCTCTCAGCGTGTAGTCTTTCGCATAACTTCATAGACCTTCTTTTGTAGGACTTTGTGGAATCGGCGGTAGCCGCAAGTGTGAAGACATTTGATTATGCTGGATTTGATAATCTTCCAGTCAGAACATTTCCGGAGCTTGTTCATTCACAGATTCTCAATAACTACGCCAGCCGCCTCAGGGTAAGAGGATGTGTTATGAAATTTTCCAGAAAATGATGCGCCAGATGTATGTAAGATCTACTCAGGATGACATGCGTGATGCCAGAGTAACGAAAATGGAGAGTTCGAAATAAAAGTGATTGGTGAGGATTGCTCAAATCAGGATGGGTCTTCCTCATCAGTAGATATTGAGAACCTCTTCAAGAAGTCTAATTGGAAGGTGGAATTTCCGTCTCCGTTTCTGAGTGTAAGTACGCAAAATACGCCATTAGCTTCCGTTTGAAGGCGAAAGCTACTCCACCTGCTTACCACTGAAATTCAACGTTCCGAATATAGGTGGATCTGGAAGATTTAGTAAGCATGTGGCAGCCGCGACCGAAAGACCGCCCACTTCAACAGGTGACAGCCCTCTTCCACTACATACTTATGAGGGTATGTAATGCTAGATTATTCCTAGAAAAGAAAGAAAATATTGGGCAAAGTTTTGAATGTTAATATTGGCTATAGATAACCGAACCGCCTTCAAAGATCCAAGACTACTCATTGAGGTTGAATGGAAGATCGGGAAAAAAAGATCTTGAAAACTTACCTATGGTAGTGCAGCGAAACTAATTGGTATCTTTATTTGAATTTTGTCGATTTTACGCGATCAATTTAAATTCGCAAACATAGACTTTGCGGAGGATATGCTCGGATTGGGACACCCGATGATAAAGAACAAAAGCGATCCAGATAAAAATTCGAGGTAGAGATTTCAGAATGTTAAATATACTATTCAATCTCATCCAATTCTAGTTTTTTTGTCGATTGATGTTTAAACCACATTGCCTTGTTGACTATGGCGAACGAATTATTAGGGGTATTCCTTATGAAAGTCTTAAAGCTAGATTGGAACATTGTCCCTTGCGGTTCATGCTTATAAATCATAAACAGATAATGATCATAGACATCATCAAAACTTTCCAGAAGTTACAAGTAAATGCTTATGAATACCTTCTGAAGACCCCTACCATTCTAATAAGTAAATGGTCATGAACAATTACTGGACATCAGTAGTTCTTGCACAGTAAAATAGAAGTTAAAGAACAACTATAACTTCTGAACTTTTAATTTTTGTCATACCATGCATTGGTTTTTCTAACAAAAAGACGCTTCCAGCTTTTTTTTTTGAAAATGGGAGATAACGATGAAGAGAGGCTCCTCTGCCTCGAGGCTAAACGCAAAGAACAAGTTCTCTGCCGCCCCAAATTATACCGATCGCTGCAGAAGGCCCTGTAAGTGTACGCTGTCTGTTTCCAAGACTTGAAGAAAGCATAAATTTTCAGAAGAGATATAAGAGCCTATCAATATGAAGACAATGCCGAAGCTAGAATATTCAACTGGATACCAAATGATGTGGGGACATTTAGATCAGTCTGAATCACTGTTTTTCTTCGATAACTTATTTTCAGCGCAAAGCTAAAGTACCACGTGCTGAACATCGCACAACATTGGTGGAGAAAGAAGACACCGTTGTCTACGAAGAGCTGCGATATGTCAGTTTATTCAACGATTATTTTCCAAACGTTTGCTTGTATTTTGCACTTTTGACCACGATGTACAATATCCGCTACAGCAACGGACCCGTCCGGCAGCGATTTCCCCATTAGGGGGCGCCCGGCGCAGTAGTGGACCCGTCCGGCAGCGATTTCCCCATTAGGGCGCGCCCGGCCAGCGATTTCCCCATTAGGGGGCGCCCGGCGCTGTAGTGGACCCGTCCGGCAGCGATTTCCCATTAGGGGGCGGTCGGCGCAGTAGTGGACCCGTCCGGCAGCGATTTCCCCATTAGGGGGCGCCCGGCGCAGTAGTGGACCCGTCCGGCAGCGATTTCCCCATTAGGGGGCGCCCGGCGCTGTAGTGGACCCGTCCGGCAGCGATTTCCCCATTAGGGGGCGCCCGGCGCTGTAGTGGACCCGTCCGGCCAGCGATTTCCCCATTAGGGGGCGCCCGGCGCTGTAGGTGACCCGTCCGGCAGCGATTTCCCCATTAGGGGGCGCCCGGCCAGCGATTTCCCCATTAGGGGGCGCCCGGCGCAGTAGTGGACCCGTCCGGCAGCGATTTCCCCGTTAGGGGGCGCCCGGCCAGCGATTTCCCCATTAGGGGGCGCCCGGCGCAGTAGTGGACCCGTAATCTGTCCAGAATCTTTCAATTTTTTATTAAATTGTCGTGTTTAGGTACGCTTTCGATCGTTTCGTGCTGCAGAAAGAGGATGTCGAAACTGATGACCACTGCACGCTGCATGATCTATAACTTTTTTTGTTATTAGTCGATCGTTTCTTGAATCTGTACAGTTTTTGTCTTTTGTTTGCCTTCAGTGTTTTTTCGATGATGATATGGCCATTTTTGTTGCACTATATGTACAGAAAGGTGGCAATAATAAACGTAATTGCTTTAAAAGTGATGTTTTGGTGTTATTTTTGCTTAAAACTCTGTTTTAGTTCATGGAGAAGGGTTCCCCGCAATCCCTTGAACGGCTTACCGGGCAGGCCGACGTTACATTTCAGGCAGGCCGCGGACACACACCGGTCAGGCCGCATTCATAACACCGGCCAGGCCGACTAAGGTGCTTCGGCCTTCCCGGTACTTGCATGCGGCTAACCCGGTTAAAGTGCCTGAGACAGCGTTAGAATTTCCGACGGGATGAGCGTATTTTTGCTCGCCGAAAAAACACCGTCGGTAACGACCGATTTCTCACCGCCTAGTATGAACGCAGTCTAAGGAGGGTTTCCATTATTGCCTTGCGATGGACCTCCAGTTTCTCACTCATTAAGTGTATCAACATGTCATCCGACAGGCCTATTCTGCCATTTTTCATTGCAAAAGAGGTTACGAAATCGGAAAACCCTTTACCCCCGGGATTGCTAAAGTTTTTAACGTCCGGAAGTGCCATTGCAGCTGAGGTAGCACCTACTCCGTAGTCTACTTTTGAATTATTCTCGTCCTTAGATAACAACCAACTTGGGGGCAGGTTGTTCCTGACTGGAGTGGGCCGATTCTGTGCCATCGGTTGCAGTCTCGCCTTCGCTCTGCAAGTGAAGATTTTGCGTCCTCAGTCTGCATTCTGCTGAGCTACCAGCTACAATGTGTGGAAATTCACCTTCTGCCGCTTGCACCGCATCGAGTGCAAGCTGAGATAGCTGACTGTCTTTGTCGATGTTTCTTTGCTGTGGCATTTGGAATGCGTTTCGGAGTCTCTTGTCTGGACGTGGATGGAACGCTTTCGTTCTTCGGCGCGGAAGCATTGCGACCACTATTTTCTTGACCATTCGTCTGAAAAAAAAACAAGATTATTCTTTATGGAAGGACATTTTTGACTTTGTTCCCTGCCTTCAACTCATTTAGTTCACTCCATCGTGCTTTCTAGAACTTCGGTAGAATCCACTTTCAGCAATTTGGACAATGCGCGCATACACATATCATAATGATTTGCTTGTGCTAAGATTTCGCCGAGCTCGCCATTGCACAATGTATTAGCCGTTTTAGTCACTCAGTAGTTCGTGGCCGTTTTGCCAAGCCTGGAAAGTTCTGCCTTGATGCTTTCGCAGAATGGATTCATTTGATCACGGCAGAGGTCCTCTATGTCTTGAACTGGGTCAGCGCCTTCTGTTCCCAGTTCAGATATCAGCTGGTTTGTGGAGCTACTCAGCGAAACTAGCACATCAGAAACTCTCTGATTTGCTAGTATTAGCTGTCTGGCGTTTGCTTCTGCCATCTCTTGAATTTGAGATGACAACGCTACGATTTGCTGCTGCAGCTGCTCGATTCGATTGTCGTTCGACTCCTCCTCCGCCGGAATTTGGCTCAACGCTTGTTCCATTTCATCGACCATATCTGAAACAAGGTGTGTTTGATCAAATTTCAGGCTAGCCCGCTTCACTTTTGAGTTCTGGGCTTTTTGTCCTGTGCGCGATTATTCCACACAATCCCCATGATATGATCTTAGTCGATTACTACACCGTATCGATCTTTCAGCACTGCCAACGGCAGAGTCGTGATTGGGACTGTTTTATAGCTTTTTCTTTCCTCGGGTACTCCTCTAAAATTCGCACAGAGTTTCCCCTATACAAGCTTTTTCCCTCCATCCGCACTGTGCGGATAGAGGGGAAAAGCTTGTATAGGGGGAAACTCTGCGCGAATTCTGCGGCGTCTCGCTGACACGAAACTGCGGAACTGGCTTGTCCAGCAGTTTGCTAGGCTCGTGGCTCTGTGGCCTAAAGTAAACGAAGCCTTAGGGGTAACCTAAGACTCGTTTCAAACTTACCTGTTTAAGCCGTTAGCCGTCTGGCTTCTTCGGCCAACACATTGAGACTGTGTAGACGTCCCAGATGACGGCTCACCTTCGGCTGTGTTAAGGCGACGTTCCGCAAGTGGTTTATCCGAAGCGTGCAAATCCGTCTAATGAATTACGAAATACAGGCGCAGCCCTTTTATAGGCGCGCGAGAGCACCATAGAAGCGAGAGTAGATACAATAGTGAGATACAGGAGTAAGGATATCGGCTGCACTACAGCTATTAATTACCTTGGCCGCTACGGTGGATATCGATCGACTGAGGTGAAAATACGATACAACGGTGAACAAGTGGGAGTATGAGATGATGTAACAACTTCAAACAAGAATAAGGAGTGGTAGGGGGAGGGGGGTGGGTTTAGGGGGTGTATAGATTACATGATAAATTTTCGAATGAAGTCTTTTGCAGACAATCCCATAATTTGACGAAGCTTTATCCAAGGGTGTGAAAATGAAAAAGTTTTGTAGCTTTCTAAGTTCTTGTTGATTTATTTTTTCAGTAATATTATCATTTTTTACGTTTTTATATACGATTCTTCTACATTTAATGTATATTGCTTGATAAAGATATTCCTTGATACATAATAAGATTGAATTGGACGGTTTATATTTCTTGCGAATGAGTGAAGTAAATTCGGATATGAAGTTAGACCATATATTTCCAATTACATTGGGATGAATATTAGATTGAATTCTAAATCTAGTGCCCTTATTTAAATTGTTAAAAATACTAGTATTTTTGAAAATGTTAGGATCTCCTGCTATTATATGCTATGCCGATATGAGGTGTTGATGAATTCAGGGTACTTATCGCAGTGACATGGTTCACTTGCTGAAACAGTGCTTCTAGTTTGCAATATCATCCTTGGGCAGCATAAAAAAGTGGCTATGAACTCTGGTGTCTTCAGTACTGTTTTAGAAAACAAAGGAAAGCTAAGTGTCGCGAATTCTGGGGCAGCTCGTTCAGTGGATACAGGTCACAAAACATGCACCGGCGGAGCTGCGCGCCAGAACCCCAGAACAGCACATACCAGGCGTGTGCCTCGCCGATGTTGGTAGCTTCGAGGCTTGTGTCGGAATGCTATTGTCCGCCTGCCAAAGAACGCGATTGCACTGACGTAATCGGATCCCGTACACTATGCACAACCGGCAGCAAACGACATACAGTAGACGGCAATGGTGTTGGCCCATTCGCGGCCTCGAAAAGGACGCAGCGCGACCGCGCCGCGCGCGCCAGAATCGGTGTCCTCGACGCTGCGATGCTATTTCTAGGGTCTTTTCTTCCTGATTTGCTCGAAAATCTATATAATCGGGCAGAAAAGTTGCTAGAAATTGCAAAAAAGCAGCAGAATACATAGGTTACGGCACGTGCGGCGCGGTTGTGCGACGTCCTTCTCGAGGCCGCAGATGGGCCAACGCCATTGACGTTCACTGTATGTGATATTGCAGAAGAGCTGCCACCTCGTCTGCCAGCGCTGATAATACACACATACTGTGGCCACTACCTTCGTGGCATCCGTCTGTACTTCTTGCTACACAACAGAACATTAACACTACCCATGTTTATAGCCCGCTACGAATACACACACAAATACAATATAATGGCTAAAGGGGGAACACAGCCAGTCCGTCACTAGGGGTTGATGGCAAACACAAACTCCCCGACGTATGAGCCGTGCTCCGCAGGAGCAGCATGTGCTCCATGCTTCCTCGCGCAGCCAGGAACGCCGGGTTACCTCTCTGTAGCGCTGCTCCTATCCTTGTCGTACCATATGGATTGTTGTTGTTGATAATCGACACATTTGTTGTTCCATCATCTATCTCCTGCCTTGTAACGCTACCACTCCCCGTGGTTGACACTTGACGAATGGCTTGGTGAGTATACGCGCGCCGGCTATTTATGCGTTTTCTGCGGATGGGGCGGAGCCTGACGTGGGGCCATTGCGCACTGCGAGACTATTCAATGATGTTACAAAATAGAGCCTCACAAAGTCGCGACAATAAGTATCGTGCACAATCATATAATTGAATGTGTTTAAAATTGAGAAAAAAGAATATTCTGGAATTATATAACACAGCGCATGCTATAATAGAAAGAAACTGTTTAACCCAATGTTTTTTCAACATCCGAATCAATAAGTGTCGTTTGGAATTCGTATAAGAAGATGAAAGGAGATGGCGGCGAAGATCTGTGCGAAGTCTGTAAAAATACGCAGATCGAAGACCACGACGAGCATGCTCTCACATCTTCGAGAAAGCCACAAGGAAGATATCATAGAGGCAGAGAAGAAAACTTCTTCGAGGGAGAAGAAAGTGATTGAGAGCCAAACTAAGCTCGATGAGCTCTTCAAAAGGAAAATGAATCTTTCGACGAAACGAAGCCGCTAGAAAAGTGGCGCTTCTGATTGCAAAGGCATCTCTATCTCTGTGTGGTCTCGTTGTATGCTTTCGAAGATCTGCTATCATCGCTTAATTCAGCTTATTCGCCGCCATGCAGGAAAACCATACGATATTGTCAATCATGTGCGACCAAGTTGAAGAGCTGGATGAAGCCAACCAAACAATTTGTGGTAAAAGCGGGAGCAACATTGCTGCTACAGTGGATTCCTAGAGCTCTAGCAATGCGAACTGCTCCCTGCTAGCGATAACAGGTCATGTAGCTGATGCGAATATCGCCGATGGGCAAAATGTCTTGATAGATTGTATACCGCTGCAAGGAGAGGTGAGATAAATTTTTGGTAGTAGATTTACAGTGGAAAAATATCTTTTTTAGTCACAGTGCCGCCGTACTAGAGAAGAAATTCCGAGAAAGCATTGGTCGGCTGGGAATACCCCTGGAGCGGATAAATTATATTATTGCAGATGGAGCCTCTGTAATAACGCTGATGGCATCGAACCTCGACCTAAGATAAGATAAGTAAGTAAACATAAATTGCTACCAGAACACGCACAAAATTAAAATATTGTTTTCACCGTGCAATGCTGCGCACATATAATAAATCTTGCCGTGCGAGCAGCACTGTAATTTGTTGCTGTTAAAGCAGCTATAGATAATGTGAAAAGGATAATTTCGAAAATGCACAGAAGTGCTGAAGTAAAACTGCTTTACGAAAGGTCACACTTTTCGTTCATGTTCTCTTACTATGGTACTGATAAAAATAATGGGTTGGGCAATAAGGTCGTGCTTTTTTTCAGGGGCACTAGATGTTTTTTTCGAACTGAATTAGTTGAACTTAGATGTTGCTGAAATTGAATATTCTTATTGGTTCTTCTTTACATCTTGAGCAAAACCTGGCAGATTGACGTCTCGTTGTTCCTAAAACTCATATTTAAAGGCAGCAGGAGCTGAAATTCTCGACTCTGAGCTGAGCTGCGGATGGTGAAGTACAGACTCAGCACATCATAAATGTGAAACGAACACAGACAATGATGGCTTACCTGCAGAGAAAATGGAACATTCGTCGCGAACACGCCTGGCCGTGTTCGGGCACGGACGAGTTTTCCCCGGCGCAAAAGCCATTGCGGTGCGTGGTTTTGGCCGAGTCCCGCCATGAAACCCTGTGAATTGAATGCATTTCGTTTTCCCTTTGCGCCAAACCACGCACCGCAATGGCTTTTGCGCCAGGGAAAACTCGTCCGCGCACGAACACGGCCAGGCGTGTTCGCGACGAATGTTCCATTTTCTGTGCAGGTAAGCCATGATTGTCTGTGTTCGTTTCACATTTGTGATGTGCTGAGTCTGTACTTCATCACCCACAGCTCAGCTCGGAGTCGAGGATTTCGGCTCCTGCTGCCTTTAAGGTAGGGACATGCTCCAAACTAAAATTAACCTCTTTAAGGCAGAAATCAATTCCTTCACCGTCTTTTAAGAGGTATTTGCTCCCCTTTAAATGTCTTTGTTATATGTTGCCTGTTGAGCTGCATCTGCTCCAAGATAGAAGTGGAACAGTAGGTGTTGTCGGAGGTTGTCGTCCTAGTTGAACTGGAGCTTCACTCCTTAGGTATAGAAAAACCCGTATAGAAAATGAAGTGTGGTAGGAATTGAGGAAATCGGATAGAATAATCGTAAGAAGTAAACCAAGAGCTACAAAATGGTTACTGATACGCAATCGAACAAAGCTTGATTCCAGGCAAAAGATCAAGATGAAAAAAACCGCATGAACTTGTTGCCCAAATACGTATTTATAGGCTACTAAAAGAAGCAGGTCTCTCGATAGTTCTACCTCCAACGGATTGCCCGACGAGATGGGGCTCTACTTATACTATGGTCTGCGATGTTTAAAATTTAGTAAGTTACGAAAATTTTGCGGAAATGAACAATGGCTCAGTCGGATAATAATCCTTTTCATTCAGTAGCCAGCTTTGGAAGAGCTCCTAGTGGAACTGAAGATGCCTGCTTTTCAGTCGGACGAACTCTTCTGTCAGACGAACTTCCAGTTGGGAAGATCCTAATTGCTTCGACATTAGATATTCAACAGTAGATATATTTGCTTCGACAGAAAAGTATGAACAACTGTTCTCATAACCTTCCCCGGCGTTACTACCCCTACTGATTTTCTAATAATAAGATTTACAGGAATTGCCAGACAGCAAGGAGGGAAGCAAAACAACTCGGGGAGCGTTTGCTTTCGAAATTGCGTCATTACTACGGCGTGTGGTTTCAAGACGAAACGTTGTGCATGATCCACGTTTTGCATTTTTGGACACCGTTTTATCGGCGGGATCATGGAATTCAACAGTAGATATATTTATTGCACTAAAAGGTTATACATTTTCTTTTCTTTCTCGGAATTCCTGCGTTTTTTATACAGATTTCACCATGATTTTGCAGCATAGTCTCCTACAGGCGAAAAAGTTGATAATCTCGACGAGACCAGGGCAAATCTCAACGATCGTGAAGGTGAAGGTGGGGGAACGCCCTCCGGGACTCACTCACAACTCAAAATTCATCAGAAAGAGACCATAATGGAAAAGATAGCATCACAGAAGACGAGCTTCAGGTAAATCGAGAAATGTTTTGCCGTTGAGGAAGCAAATTGAAGCGCTATTTCAGATTGAGATCCAACAATACGCAGTGTTGCTGAAGAAAGGACGGCCAACGTGCGAGTCAGATCCGATTGAATGGTGGCGTAACTACTGGGAGGAATTTCCGCTCATTGCGAAAATTGTTACCCAGTATCTGGTGGTGCCGGCGACTTCTGTGGATTGTGAACGATTATTCAGGGGAGTTATTTTCTTTTATAGACGTACTTGTTAACTGCAATAACAAATTCTTTTTAGCTTGACTGGTATAATTTATGGTAACAAAAGAAGAAGCCGTTTGAAGGGAGAAAACGCGAAGCTTCTCCTAATGCTGAAGGTTAATTCTAATGAAAAAGTAGGGAGGTGAGTTGAGCCTTTTTTGTCATTCGCAAAATTTTCCATAAAAAGACTATGAAGTTTAATTTGTCCAAACTATTTCAGGTCGAGAAAAGCATGGAATCCTAGTGAAGAAAGAAGATATGAACGTAAAAAACAGATGGATGAAGTCTACGATGACTCAACGACCGAGGATGAGCACTCCAGCTCAGAAGAGGCAGTGGACGAAGACTTTTGAGAAATCAAAGGACACGCGAGATGGAAATTATTCTATACACATACTTATGTCGTTAAATCTACTGAGATTTCTATGTGTACAAATACAAAGACAATGTGAGAATTCAATACTCTCATGATGATTACTTGTTAAATGCGATGCCAATGAAATCTGAACGACAAATGAATTTTCTATGGATGAAGGTTCAGGTCCGAATATTCGAATCGAATATATTCATTCTTTCGGTCTCCCGGAATATCCCTTTATTCGAACTATTCATTCATTTGGGCAGCCAAGAATACTTGACATTCGAATAATTCGTTCATTCGCATATTGCGAAAACTACTATATTCGAATTATTCATATTTCGAATAATTGAAATCGGGCAATATTCGAGTAACTCGAAAGTTGGAATAATTGAAAAATCATCTAATATTCCCACGTATAGGGTCTAACCGTGTGATAAGGGTGCGCCGGCGTCCAAAAGTGGTGGAACGTCTAGGGACGGGCCCAACCATGTGGTAAAGGTGCGCCGGAGCCCGAACGTGTAGGGCTGGGTCCAATCGTGTGATAAGGATGCGCCCGTGTCCAAAAGTGGGAGAACGCCTTGGGGCGGGTTCCATCGTGTGTTAAGGTGAGTTGGCGCTCGAATACGGGGAGTCGGGGGCACTGTTGCTGCAGGAGTAACCCTGCGCCGCCATTAGCGAAGAAACGCTACAAGGCGAGTTCTCCTTCGAGTGAGAGCGGTGTTGCATTCCAACAGCGGTAATGTCTAAGGATGGCACCCGGTAGTAGATGAGCAATGTGCACATTTGCCCTTTTTCAGCCTCACAACCCCTCCTGTGTTCACTCTTTTCATTTGTGCCTAACCGTGCCTCACCTCCATATATACACAATCTAATTATCACTTCACCACACCACGAATAACATGTCAGGAATGGCAATCCTTCTCTGTCATCATTTCCCGGTAAATCGGTCGCAGATAGCTGGTCAGGTCAATCGAGCAAGATTTTATAATAGTATGTACCAAAACGGGACATTACTACTTTGTACAAGCTCTAGTGGGGATAGAGTAAAGGCGGCAGGAGAAAGCAATGTAATGCTACATTCTCCGCTAGCTCCGTTAGTTTCCCATTGGGAAAATCGATTGGACAATAATTTATATGAGTAAGATCTGAAATGAATTAATGCAAGCGAAGCGAGCGTTAAAAGAAGTTTGGAAGTTCGGCGTCAGCCGGACTAACGAAAAGCTCGATCCAAGAACATGAGCAAACTGTCGAAAGCATACCAACAGTAAAATCAGCGGATATTCGTTCCAGCACAACTCTAGCTAAGTGGAAGATGTTACAGTACAAATTTCCCTACACATTCAACAATTTCTGAAGAAATAGATGAGGAAGGAGTTGATTTGAGGCAACTCCAGAATACAGGCAGTCCTAGAAGTGGAACTCTCAATCTTAGCAATAAAAGCTATGCAATGTATAGCAGAATGGCTTCTAAAGAACCGGCCATGCTCACCAAATCTGAGGTCACTCCAAAAGGTAACGGCGGGGTCATTCTAACTATCGCATGGAAAGTGTCAATGGAAAAAACGTGCTCTGAGCCACGAGAACAAACGGAAGAAAATGTGTGCGGCACTGTCAAAAACAAGAAATTTGCCAACATGTCGAAAAGTAAAACTGTTGAGCATAAGCACTCAGTCCATAGTTGAGCAAAAATCACACCAAAAAAATCGATGAAATGCCTCTTAAAGAACGACCACCTCGCTACAAGGATTCCGCTAATTACAACAACTCTCTCCGCTCTTCGATGCTCCGTTATTTTCCTGCCACCAACACCTTCGAACCTGCACGGCTGCAACTTCGCCACTACTCAACTCCAGGACTTGATGGATTGGACGATATGGACCTGCGCAAGTGATCGTCTCACGGAAGGAAAGATTTGTGATCTAACTAATTATGTGTGTAGACGAATGCATAGGTGGAATAGGATGAGTATCGTACTCACCCCACCTTCACTTTTGGCCGAGCTTCGCCCCCCCCCCCCCCACCCTTGACATGCCCGGAATGCACATTAACGTTTCTTCATTTTAGGTGCAAGCCAGGTCTACGTCGAAGGAATAGGTGTTACGGAGGAACATGGCGAGGACAGTGCTAATGTGATTGTGATCTGAGATGTTATATTTATTAAATTGTAAGGTGTGGCACACCGATCAGCCAACATTAAAGTCTGTTATGTTTGTGTTTGTCTTGTATTGTAAGAGAATTGAAGGTGTGGGCAGAACGAGCTACAGTTGGAATCCAGTGAAATGGTAGTATACAGACAAAATTTGCAATAGATTTGGAATAGAGATATGTTCTACGAACAGGTAGGTAATGTTCAATAATTTCCGGTGTAGGAGCCCATATTCCTAAAGTTCCAGAGAGGAGGCGAGCCGAACAGCGATTAGGACAAGTTGGAAAAGACAGAATTACGCGAGAATATATACAGAATTGGTACCATATGAAAAAAAGAAATAAAAAAAATAATGTGCAATTTCACATTTGTTCCATTTTTTGAGAACCATTTTCAGGAAAAATAGGACGCACTGTGCGGATTGGTGAAATGCGCAGTAATCAATAGTAATAACAAACTCAGAAGATGTGTAGAGTTTTGGAGGAGGTGCACTACGAAGGCTCAATATTGGTGCCGGAAAATGAGGTGCATGGCAAGGTTGGGTACGCGCCGCGGCCTGTGGCGCGCGCGGTATTGAACTTTTTCCAAACGCGACGTGGGTCTCTAAGAGAGGAAGGTTTTCTCTATCGAACGTATACAGCATGCCTATATCCGATCGCTCCTTCATCCCGCCATTTTTTTCCAAACATCTGGAATTTTCGACTTTCGATCGATATTTTTGGCCCCAGGGATTTCAGGGATCCACAAGAGTTGAGATGATGACCGGCTAGAATAGGTGAGAAGACGCGGAGTACTACATGAATATATTCACAGTTGGCGGCGAAGCTAGGAAAAGAGAGTTTGAAATTTTTACATTTTTGCCGATTTTTGGGACGAAATTTCAGGAAAATGAGGGCGCGCTCAACGGATCTGTAATATGCGTTGTAATCATAATGACAGGTAAGTTAGAAAATGTGTGGTGAATTTGGACAGGCCCCTCACGGGTCTCGCCGTTGGCCGCTGAAAATCCGGAAAAACAGGTGCATGGCAAGGTTGGGTACGCGTCGCGGCCTCTAGCGCGCGTGGTATTGAACGTTTTCCAAATGCGACGAGGGTTTCTAATAGAGGAAGGTTTTCTCTATCGAACCGTATACAGCACGCCTTTATTCGGTCGCTCCTTCATCCCGCCATTTTTTCCAAACATCCTGGATTTTGGACTTTCAATCGATTTCTTCAGGCTCGGTTGAAATCGTTTTTCAGATGCGACGTGGTCTACGTAATCAGCTCACTCTGCTGCGTCTACTGGTACCGGATTTGGAGCTGAAAATTGCGTGAGAAGCTCTGCCGGCCGTTAAGTTAAGTGAGCACGTCATAACTGGCGTGCTCACCTAGCCCTGCGAAATAGTGCACTGGGGGAGGAGACGCAGAGACTGTAGGTGAGCACGCCACAACGGGAAAATGCACCGATGCACCCTGGGTGGTATCACACCAGGGAATTCACACCGGTGTCGTTCAGTGTACTTTCATCCGGAGGCGTGTCGGATGTGGACTCTGCGTGTGCGGTAGCCGGAGGGTCCCCGGTGCCAAGTCGGGTCTCCTCCTCGATGAGGTCGCCTGAGCAACGCCTTCAGGAATGGGGCGTTGGTGCAAAAACCATTTCAATTGGCTGGGAATAGTTGAAAATAGTTGAATGTATTCACAACATAAAAATAAAAATAGGAAAGCAGAACCCACTTGTCGTAACCGGCCTACTTCTTGATGGCTTTACAGCCAGCAGCGACATAGTTTGCTGCCTGGGAGTAAGTGAAACAAATCCCTGAAAGCATGAAAACATAGAATAAAGGATGAAAAACAAAGAAAAAACAAAAAAAATCTACTTGCCATACGCTGAGTTAGCTGACTATGAAAGGATGTGGTTCTTCTCTGATTTTGTACTTCCGATTTTCCCTGCGGGACCCAATGCACGAATTGGGTTTTAGATTAGGTTATTTGTGTATTCATCGCAGTTTTCGGCTTTTTTTGCCAAAAATTTGCTCGGATTCACATGCACGAATATACATATACACACATACACTACATATACATACATTTTTCCCGAAATCCTACAAGAATCTAAAAAAATCTCCGATTTATCATTTTTTTCCCGATCTCCCCCAATTTTCCAGCGTTTTTTGGCAGGATTTTCCCTCAAGCCTTGAAGACTGCTATACAGTTTGTACATTCAATTCGAAACTAAACACTGGCTCACTAAACATTCTTCTTGGGCGGTGAGCTGATAAGGCCTATCATGAACAGTCAACATCTCAGCGAGAATGTGAGTTACATCATTATTGCCGACACTGTTTTTATAAAATTGTGAGATATATTCTTTATATTCTTATTAGTTGCCATGTTCCCTAATATAGTCTACTATTATTTCATTGTTTACTGATCATTTATTTATATTCTATTCTCGTGATACACCCATTTCATTTAATAAAAAAATGCATGCATTTTTGCATTCATTTTTGCATTTATTTCTTGTCTTCCAGATGGAGCAGATGGAGGACCAGCCAGCTGCTTGCACAAAGTGCGAGCAGTTGGAGAGGACTTTGGAGGTTTCGAAAGGTCGTTGTTGACCTCCTTCACATCATTTTCGAGTCGTTGTTTGTCGAACCCGAAGAATTCGGCCACCCTTCCTCCATCTGAAGATTGGGATGCGTCGTAGTGTGAGATGCTGACGGGAGACCACGCTGACATGGCGTGGAGAATGGAATCGTGTGGGTATTGAAATCGACCTCGGAGGGCGGTCTCAATTCTCGCGGCATATTCGCGACGCACTTCCACATCCATGTTTGTGAAAGCTGCGTCATTGAAGAGGCGAACAATGGTGAGGTCTTCGATGGTCTGCCAGCAATTGTCTTCATCGAATTGCTGTGCGGAGTTAGGATCTTTAATGCGTTGAGCGAGCAGCCGTCGATGAGTGTTCAATTCGGTCTCAATATTTGTAGCTTGGGAATCTTCCCAATTTCGGTTTATCGCTGCGTGCACCTGCTGGCGTTCTTCGGGGCTGGCATTGTCAGAAAGGCTGAATTCGAAGTCGTGGACGTCGTCCGCCAGTTTGTATCTGATAACTTCAGAACTATTATGTGTACCTCTTCCTTTGCTGCCAACTGACTCTTAACATCATGAACGATGCTCTGCCATCGTTCGACTGTCCGTTTGCATTTTTGCAGTTCCTCTGCAGTACTGCACTGAACGCCCTGCATGACACCCGCGAACGTTCGAGAACTGCTCAGCCTAGCGGACCAATCCCTCAGCTATTACGTCCCCACACCAAACAAAATTATGACGGCCAAACCATCACATGTTACACGAAGGAAAACCCTACTTGAACTCTTCGCTCAAATAATATCTATCCCCACAAACACGGCCGAAGTAGAGCGAGGATTTTCTCTCTATAAATTCCTTGGGGAAGCTCGCCGTTCATCAACTTCTATCATCAACATGGACACATACATCAGGTACAGCGACTACACACTTACCTTACCTTTTCCTTCGAATGTTCTTTCTAACTTCTTCCAGAATCGCAGTCAATGGCCCCGAAAACCCCGCCCCGTATCATTTCAACAAGTTCATGAAAAGGTGGCAGGAACAAGGACACCTACCTGCAGACCACCCTGGAGAAACAAGAGGTCCAGGGGCGAAAACAGTGGAAGGAAAGGAACTGGAAAAAAATACGAATCCATATTCTCTCCATCCTCGTTCTACAATCATTTCTACTTCTCCGACAATGAGGACGCACCTATTTTAATCTTGGATTGAAACCATTACATTTACCATCTGCATAGGGCTAATAAATCATCCTCTCCACTATTCCGTGTTCTTGTTAAAGTCTTAGCTGACATTGACACCCTTTCTTCCATTTCAATCTCTAAACATGTGAGCCAGCTTCTCAACATCTACATCTGCTTTACACAATAAAACAAAAAAAAGATCTAATTCCTCTATTTTTGGTGCGCAACACCAAGCAATTGATCACGACCACAACATTCTATCACTATTCCTGACGCGGGTGCTTCTTCAATTCCACTCCACCAACAAATTGCCGCTTCGGTACGCGTACCACCGTGGCCTATCCACATTGCAGAGCCGTTATCCTTAAGTAAAACAAGTTTTATTTTCGAAACATTCATTTTTACTACGATGAACATGACAATAAAGAAATCGGCAAATCTCATATAACCACCTATGTGATGTATTTGGAGCTTTTGACGACGTCTAGGGGTGTTGAGGTCCTTTTCTTCTTCAAGCTTTATTGGGCTCCTCGAATCCGCCGCTCGCTGCCCTCGCGTCGTCCCTCCGATTGCGAAAGATCGAACTAACTTGTGAATGGCGCTGGCGGCCCTTTTATAGCGAGTGGGCGGGGCTTTAGTGACGGTCCTGAGGCGGAGCGAGCTGGCGGATAGCACATATAAAAGCAGCACAGTAGAGACCTAATCAATAGGCAGACAAAGAGATCATAATCACAACAAAATGGTGCCAGACATCACATGGCTCTCCGGGGAGAAGAGTCGTCCCGACTCTTTTTCTTCTTTCCTGGCCTTGACTTCTGGGCGGCGTCTGCTTGCGGTCGAAGCGTCTTCCATTGCGTCCTTGCCACCGTCGTCATCGCGTCAAAGGTTGAGTCGGTCGTCGATTCGGGATGGTGTGGAGTCCTGTCAGCAGTCCCTCTTGGCTGGAGTCTTGTACGGGCGTCTGCTCGGTGAGGTCTTCTCGTGGCGTCTTTGCTCGGGCCCAGGCGGGATGTCGAGGGCGTGTCGTTGTTCATCTGGACGATGCGTTGCCGACTTGCTTCGACTCGGCTGCTCTCATCCTTAACCGTCTTGCCTGGGCGTCCCTTCTTCTTCCGGTTGGTGGAATCGTAGTCACACCTTGGGAGGAGAACCCGACAGCCTGTGAGCGGTTCCCTTTTCACTTGTGGGTCCGTACTCGAACTTTTGGCGGAGTGAGTGTGCGACTGCTTCAACACGTCGCCATTGTACTGACTGCGATCTTCGGATGGGCTTCTGAGGAACGCTAATACTCCACCACCTTTGTGAAAGTCAAGACTTGTCAGATGCTGAGGCAAAGATCTGCTCTTTACCATCTGACCTGACCGTGCCGGAAGGTGTTTAAGGCTTGGGCTTGCTACTTCATCCATCTGTCCTGAGATGTCGCGCGCACAGCGTAATTGGGGCTGTTCTTCTGCGGCTAACAGCGTGCTGGAGCAAAGGATCCCATCTCTTTGTGTACGCTCTATCTGTCGCGCTTTTCTAGGACTGCCTCCTTTTCCACGACTCTTCCTGTGATGAATAAGTCCATCTCCCTTATCCACCTCCGCCGCTCTCAGCAGCTTGGCTCCCACCAAGCTTTCAGTGGTGATAAGTCTGCTCGAGCAGTTCCCTTCATCCATAATCATTTCAGGGAATCTTCCGCTTGTCGAGCATACTGTTCCCGCTGCTGGAACACTAATCCGACTCGTCGGTAGCACCTTCGCTGGTTCAAGAACCACTTCTGTCTGCTGCTTCTGTTTCTTCCGTCCTCGTGACGATTTCACAGCGACAAGTGACCTTTCGTGCTTTCCGAACCCTTCCCCTACTCTGATAAGCTTGGCTCCTGCCGAGCTTCTGTTGTTAGGAGCTTCTGCGGAGTGTTTTCTTCTCCTTGTCTCTCCTAGAGACATCTGACTGTTGTTTCTGTCGTCTACGCCTGTTCGAAGGCTTCGCTATAGCAGATGTGTTTCCGGCGCTCACCGCCTTCCTATCGGCCGTCACCAACACTCCTAGGGTGAATGTCGGACTGATTCCGAGCTTGGCTAGCGCATTAGTTTCCAAAACTAACATGCCATCTCCTCCAGCCATCACGAAGAGAGCTATCCTTCTCTTCACACCGTTTCCCAGCTGAAGGGTTAGACTAACTGCTCCCTTGAAAGACATCCTGTTACCTGAGGGTCGTAGACAGGTGCTCTCTGGTTGATTGGAATCTCCTCCACGTCTGCATCCAGATCAAAGCCGTTTGCAAGACTTGCTTTGAACATCCCGAGAGGGATAATGCTGATCTGGGACCCGATGTCCAATAGGGCCTGCCTAGTGAGTCCTAGCAAGCGCACATTGGTCACTGTTTGACGTCCAACCAGTTCATCATAGCCTTTCCTAGCACCAACGGAACCACAGATCCATTTGCTCAGTGAAGCCGTGAACATCCTTGCTGTTCCTGTGCTCCTCTGACTCTGTTTTTCCTGCTCCGTGGGCTTTTCGGCCACTTTTCTCTTCTTGCACTCTCGTCTGAGATGCCCCAACTTGTTACAGTTGTAACACTTCATTTGCTTTTTGGTCGGAGTTCGCTGCTTTGTCGTTCGACTACTGCAAGTACCTGCTAAACTTTTCGTCTCCTGCAGGGGTTGGCTATCCTCTTCACGTCGATCGACGACATGAGTTTCCGTTCCTTCCAGGTGAGGATGACGTTGCACTCCCGCATCGAATGCTTCCTGCATTGTTGCAGCGATTTCCTTGCTGCGTTCGCAACGTTGCGCCATCGCCTTCACCATTTCATAGACGGAATCCTTAGGTGTCAACTCCATCGTGGTGAACAGTTGTAGGTACTCCGGCCAGTCCGTGAGCTGAGATACTAGTTCTCCAGCTCTTGTCCGTGACAGCTCTTCTTCCGAGGCATATGGATAAGCTCTCCGGGACAGGTTCTCGAGCTGGAGGCAATATCTGGTCACATTTGTTGTCATCTTGAGGTGTTTGAGCTCCATGTAGGCCTTCATTTGATTCGCCGGGTCGTTCGCCTTGAACTTGTTCTGCAGCGCTTCCACGATACCCTGGAAGCCGCCTTCTCTAGTCGTTTTTGGCAGGGCCTCTGCCACTGCTTTTGGGTACCCGTCCAGTTTAGAGAAGAGAAGATGAACAAGCATCTCGTTGCGCAACCCAAGGCTACCGTACTTCATGTTAAACCTCATGATGAACTCACTGAAACCTTTACCTTGTGGATCGCTAAACATCTCCACTTCTGGTAAAGCCATCGCTGCGAACATATGTCCGACGTCCAGCTGAGATCCACAGTTGCCGAACCCAAATTGCGACACGTTACCGGTCGGTGATGAACTCGACGTCACTCTCGACGGTAGCTGCGAGCAGATCTTTGCCCGCTGGGATTTCTGCACACCAGCAAGTGGGTCAAACCCTGGATGGATCTCCTCATCTTGGAGCTGTTCGTCATCCGAGTGCGCGTAGGTGATCGCCGGTTCTTCTAGCCTTTCTGCTGAGGGACCAGGAACAACGCGCAACGACTGACCTTGCGCCAAGACGTCGTTGACTGCGGAAGACAACGCTCGTGTAACAAGGATAGCAGTGTTGTTAAGCTGCTCTTCTACTTTTCTCAGTTTCCCGAGCTCACCGTCGATTTCCCCGCATTCACTGTCTATACAGGCACGTGCAAGATCCGCAACTTCCTTGCCTGTACTTGACTGCGAACGTGTTCTACCGTCTACTTGGCTTTCCAGGAAAGACGGCAAGTTCCGTAGCGCTTCCATTCTGTCATGAATGGCTTTCAATGACAGAGTCACTTGCGCCACGTTCTGCTTGGCGATCCTGGACGAAATGCATGAGCTTATGCAGCCTTATTTTCTTCGAAGCCAGTTCTTCACACTGGTTCGGCTCATCCAGGAATAGCTGCTCCAAACCTGCGGGACTAACGTTTCCGCACTGAGTTGACATACTCGTCAGATTTTCTGCAACGAATTTCCTAATTTGTTCTCCTATTGTTTCAGTTGCAGCTTTCCACGAGCGACGAGCGTTACACGGAGCACGTAACTTTTCGAATCTAACGCAGAACGATGAAGTTGCACAACGTATATTCCCTTCTGTAGACGAGAAGGATCAGTGTTCAGCACACCAGTTCAACTTCTCCGCCACTGAAGCGAAGAAGGATCTGTGTGCGACACACTTCTCAACTCCTTCGCCTCCTTGGCAGAGAAGGATTGGCGTACTGAACACCAATATGCCCTTCTCGGCTTCCAGGAAATATACGCTGCCTCAAGAATGGGCAGGATCCACGCCTTAACCGCTCTGAACGGTCTGTAGGCGGCGTCTTCTGGAACCCAAATTGCTTTGGGTCGGCCCCTATGTGATGTATTTGGGGCTTTTGACGACGTCTAGGGGTGTTGAGGTCCTTTTCTTCTTCAAGCTTTATTGGGCTCCTCGAATCCGCCGCTCGCTGCCCTCGCGTCGTCCCTCCGATTGCGAAAGATCGAACTAACTTGTGAATGGCGCTGGCGGCCCTTTTATAGCGAGTGGGCGGGGCTTTAGTGAAGGTCCTGAGGCGGAGCGAGCTGGCGGATAGCACATATAAAAGCAGCACAGTAGAGACCTAATCAATAGGCAGACAAAGAGATCATAATCACAACAAAATGGTGCCAGACATCACACCTAACCATTACGACGACCTTCCCCCCCCCCCCACCCCGGTCGACGCTCACGATTTGTTGGAAAGCCACTTTGACCTTCACTTTTAGATTTCCGATTTTCACGTTCGACCTTCACTTTCGAAGACCCAAGCTCACCACTATTCCACCTATGGACGAATGATTTTCCTCCTTTTGTACGATGATGTCTCTATTTCGCTTTTTCTGCCTTGTTGTCTCTTTGTTTTGCCGTGCCGGAGTGTGCCGGAATAGACGGCACCTTCCTTAGAAGTAGACTATAGTATCTTAAACGCTTCTGTATTGCCCACATGAGGGCCACTATTTATGACCTGATATGTTTATGGGCCTCGCCCACATACTTCATGTACCATGCCTTACCACGCCCCTTTTATGTTAGCATTCTACCAAAGCACCGTTAAGTACAGGTCGGACGAATAAAGATCCGTACCAACCGTGTAAAACAAAAAGGGAGCCACCCCGGTAGAAGTAAAAAGGAAAGGGTTTGTGGAAGTAGTAAGTGAGTTGGGCAAATTGTTAGCAGAGGATTCGGTGGCAGCCAGGATGCGAGCTATCGCAGAACTACGTGAATTGAAGATCCGTCCAAATCAGGACGTAGCGGAGTTCTGCGTGGCATTGGAAAAACTGGGAAGGAAAGCCAATCCAGATAGCAGCGTTCAGGACCGCTCGCTTGAGTTCGCGCAGGTCCTGCTTTCAAATTTGAAGCACTGGCCTGAACACATTCAGTTGCTTAGCGCTTTACATGGAGTGAAGCCAGAGAGGGCCTACGAGGAGGTCAAGCAACTGCCTTTGGCAATCGAGACGTCAAGGAAAGTGTATGGAGTCTCAGAACTGGGGAAGCAAATGGTACGTCAGGACTGGAGGGTCAGGTCCAAATACTATAATAGGAGTCGTTCCGACCCAGATAGAGAGAGAAGGGAGGAAGTTGGTTGGAAGAGAGGGGTGGTTGTAGAAAGGAGGGAGGTAGCCGATCACCAGAAGAGGAAACACTTCGATGGTGACGTACACGAGGGCCCAAGCCACCCACGTGACACTGTTAGGGAAGCGAGAGAGGAGAGACTCAAGGAAGGAAGGAACAATGAAACCAGGAAATGTTTTAACTGCTCTCGTTATGGGCACATTGGAAGAGATTGTCCACAAAGAAAAGCCCAAGTAAAGCAAATTGGGGAAAAGCTGTCAACGGAGACAGATGCAAGTAGCACACACATCTCGGAAGTAATAACAAGAGCAAGAAGCATGGGACTGAAGACGACAGCCACAGTAACGGCGAAAAAGCCTTTAATCGGAAGGAAGGTTTCCGTATGGGCAAAGCTGCTGGACAGTAGAGTCGCAGCATTACTAGACACAGGGTCTATGATAAGCATAGTGCCCGTAGGTGTACTAATAAGGGCAAGGAATAGAGGATTCGACGTGGACTGCCTAGAGGTGATTCCGGAGAAGGAAATGGAGTCTGTATACGACGCGTCGAACCACAAAATGGAATTCCTCGGAGCCGTAAAAATAACTGTAGAGCTAGAAGAGGGCAGGAAAAATGAGGTGGCCTTCCACATCCTGGACAGTAGCGATAACGAAATCCTACTGGGAACGAACTCACTGGAAGACTTGGGAGTTCAGCTAACACTCTCGAAAGCCGAAGAAGACGTTCTTGAAGCGGAAGGTCTGAACTCGTCAAAAGTGACGGTGGCTAGGAGAGTGTATGTCCCACCACACAGTTCGGTAGTAGTCTCTGCGCGGTGTGAGGTCAAAGAGGAAACGACTGAAGGGGTCGTATGGCCGACGCGTAAGGGACTAGAGGTTGGGGTTTTCACAATCCGGAACCAAGAACTCAACATGCCGCTATACAATGACAGTGAAGAGCCACTGATCCTAAGAGAAGGAGAGGAGCTAGGCCGTTGGGGCACAGAAAAGTGGAAAGAGAGCTGGGAAGAGCTGAACCCACTAATGATGAGTGACCCCACACAGCATAACTAACACCCATTCTCGGGGGGGGGGGGCGCCCCCCCCCCGAGAATGGGTCGCCAAATTTTCGAAATTACTTTACAATACAAATAAAAATCTTGTGTTAGTTTATTTTTAATTGTTTATTTTTATTATTATTTTTAATATATTTTTCATTTATTGTTTATTATTATAATTAATATTATTATTAATTTTATTTTCCGTCTGGGTCCCCAAAACGGCGGAGACCCCACTTTTCTTCCCACGCCCCCCCTCCCGCCCACTTTCTACATCCGCCACTGGCGGCAATCGGTGTTATACAATCAAATAAAAGAAAGCTCGAATGTGAAGGAGTTAAACGATGATGTGAAGAGTGTATTGGATGAGTATGCAGAGGCATTCTCAATATGTGATACAGAACTGACCGGAACGAACGTGACTGAAATGGACATAGACACGGGAAACAATAAGCCGATAGAAATGAAAACCCGTCCTGTTCCATTGGGAATTCGGAGTAAGCTGAAAGAACTGCTTATGGACCTGCAAAAGAGGAAAATAATTGAGAAGAGTAGCTCAGAATGGGCGTTCCCTATAGTGCTAGTGGAGAAGAAAGACGGTAGCCTTAGGCTCTGCGTCGACTGTAGGGAATTGAACAAGGGGATCAAACAAGATTCATATCCGCTGCCTACGTTGGACGCTATTCTTCAAAGCATGGCCGGGAAGAAGTGCTTCTCCACACTTGACCTCTGCAGCGGATATTGGCAGATCCCACTGTCGCCTGAGGCAAGAGAAAAGTCGGCGTTTACCACACCAGATGGCTTGTTTCAATTCAGAGTAACCCCGTTTGGATTGAGCACGAGCCCGCAGTGTTCCAAAGGCTAATGGACACGGTTTCGCATGAACTATTGGGGACAGAAGTTTTCTGCTATATCGACGACATTATGATTTGCACGGAAACCCGGGATAGACATATAGAGCTACTTCGTAAAGTTTGTGCTAAGTTGCAAGAAGCCGGGTTAAGGCTAAAAGCTCAGAAGTGTGTTCTGTTACAAGAAAAAGTGAGCTTTCTGGGCCATGTAATTGACGGGGATGGCGTCCATGTGGATCCGAAGAAAGAGGAGGCAATCATCAACTACCCTGCGCCCAGAAATCTGAAGGAGCTGCGAACTTTTCTCGGAATGGCGTCATTTTATCGAAAGTTTTGTTTGGGTTTCTCCAAGCACGCAGGATATCTGTTCGCTCTGACGTCGTCCAAAGCAATGTGGAAGCGGTGTGCTGATCATGAAGAGGCTTTCGAGAAAGTGAAGAAGATGATCAGTTCAGCGCCTGTGCTAACGCAACCAGATGTAGAAGCAGCCAGGAAGGGAGAAAAGCCTTTCGTTATATTCACGGATGCGTCGACGACGGGTCTTGGTGCAGTTCTCTCACAAGAAGGAAAAGATGGTCACTTACATCCGATTTTCTTCGCTTCAAAAAGCTTAAGTAGAGCGGAAAGAAGATATCACGTCACAGATCTAGAGGGACTTGGGGTCGTCTTTGCAGTTAGAAAGTTCCACATGTTCATCTATGGCCTTCCCACAACTGTAATGACGGACTATCAACCCTTAACGGCGTTGTTCCAAAGGTCTAACGTGTCACCGCGTGTACTAAGGTGGTCGCTGGAACTGCAGAAGTACAACCTGCAAATCAAGTACGTTAAGGGTGAAGCGAACGTCGTGGCTGACGCTTTGAGTAGAGGCGTTGCGCAGATGGAGGAATCTCTAGCTGGAGAAAATGACGCCGTAGTTAACGTAGTGGCGACCAAGGAAGATACAAAGTGGATGGCGGAACTACGGAACGACTCGGATTTTGGAGAGGTCATTGACGTTGTAGAGAAAGGAAAGCTAGAAGGTGTAGTGCGGATACCTGGACTAAGATTTCCTTTACGCGTTGCCGATTTCGTCATTGAAGGAGGAGAGCTGATGGTGTACCAAGAAGATGGAAGCCTAACTTTCGTAGTACCAAAGACCGCAAGATTTGAGGTCTTCCATGAAGTTCATAATGGGCAGGTGTCAGGACATTTTAGTGCTCATAAGGTGTTAAACCTTCTTAAGAAACGCGTGTTCTGGCCAGGGATGACGCAAGACGTCCATAAATGGACCATAGAGTGCCAAAAATGCTTCATTCACAACCACAAGCAAGTAACGGTTTCTCCCCTCAAGCCAATAGTAACTGGAAGACCTTATGAGGTAATAGGGGTAGACATTCTGGAGCTCGGGATAACATCAGCAGGTAACCGTTACGCTGTAACTGTAATCGACTTGTTCTCCAAGTTCGCGGCAGCATATCCTGTACCGGATAAGTCCGCTTGCACGGTCGCAAACACATTGTTCGTTAGTTGGATAGCAGAGGGGTGCCGTTGGCCCAAAGCCATTTTGTTCGACAGAGGAGGGGAATTTGAAAACAAATTTATGGAGGAAATTACCGAAATCACCAAAATAAGGCACTTATTCACTAAAGGTTACAACCCCCGAGAGAACGGGGTCACTGAAAGGCTCAACGGGACAATTCTCGCAATGCTGCAAAAATCAATCAAAACGAAACGAAATCAATGATCCCCACGGAATGGGACAAGAGATTGCCATTTTGCATGATGGCGTATAATATGACCCCGCATGCGGCAACTGGCGAGAGCCCATACTTCATTCTTCATGGTAGGAATGCAAATTTTCCTTCTGAGATTATTCCTAATGGCGGACAATCCTGGTATCTGATTGACAGATGATGCGGGTGATTACAAGACAGAAATTCTGCAAGCTATGGCGGAAGTGCACGAGAGAGTGAAAGCGTACAACGACCGAGTGAGGGAAAGTATGAAAAGGCAGTATGACAACCGCAACAAGGTTAACCCAGAGCGCCATACGAAGGTAGGGAAAAGGGTTTATGTTATGGCTCCAAACGAAAAAGCGAAGAACACCCAGCTGAAGTTGATTTCGGAGTGGGCAGGACCATTTCGAGTACTAGAAACCAGTGAGAACTCAGCATTAGTCACTAGGATTGGGGAAGATGAGGACCCACTTAGGATACAGTTTGATAAGTTGAGAGTAGTCCCAAGTTACATACCCAATGATAGAATAGACACACAGACCATGCGAGGACGGCGAGGCAGAAAATCTGCTAAAAATAAAGTGAGTGTACTGACAGTAAAATGTTTCAGTGGTGCAACGTTGCTGAGTCCTCTTGAAAGGGGACACTTGCTCTTCAAGTGTTCCGATGGATGTCTGGAAGACGCCACTCTGAGTGATGTACGAGGATGCAATTTCCCCGATGCAGTCGCGAGAGAGCCGGTTACGACTTTGTGGAGCGCATGGTTAGCGACGAGCATCTTCCGAAGGACGGACATCAGCATTGGAGAGAAAATAAGGATGCACCGAGAAGGAGTTGTGTGTTATGACGCAGATTCGCTCAAGGAGGTTCTGAAGATGGCCTACCACAAACGTATAGATTGGACAGACTTCCTCGCCAATACGAAGAGAATCGTAAAGCATGCCCCGGTGGAAGGTCATTATTTCGACAGTTCGTATGATGAGGCACTAAGGATGGTCAGGAACGAGCTTGATGAAGAAACAGCGCGAAACCGGCCGCAGAAAAGAGGTCCTGTTGGATTCATAGTGGGAGAAGGAGCGTTAGCACTCGAAAGAGACCGCCAAAGAGGAGATATCCTGGTCAAGATGGCTACCACGTTCGACCGAATGCTGGAAATCCTCGAAGAATGGTCTACTTTTCGAACTTGGGTCGTCGTTTGGCCCATTGATGAAAGGATGAGCGAAGAAATGTCGAAAAGACTGCTGAAATTGGCGAAAACCCAATTGGAAGCCGGTGGAAAGATCGTTACTATTTGGCCGCCTGTGAACGAGAAGAATGTGGCAAAGTGGCGTACGGTTATCGAGCTTTGGAGGACGTTGGATGACGCTCTTTCGAAAACCGACGTCGGAAACAACGTCTTCACAACGTCAAGCGTCAAGATGATCGAGGGAAAAATTTTTATTGAAGCCGGATCGCCGGAAGGAAGCGGACAGTTCTTTACGAGTCATGTCGGTGCTGGAGTGCCGAAATATGTGTACGAGGCGGCTAGGAGAAAAGCCATTGGTGCATTATTACCTAAGTTGCCAGATTCCCGTTTTTTGACATCGAGGGCGATGTCATCGCCGGGGGAGGGCGTGTTGGAAAGGGGAGGTCAAAGGGGCCTTCCCGCCAAACGGCGCGCAGCGTGTTGACGCGCGGGAAATCTAAGTATTTGAGAAGGTGCCTGGCGGAAGAGACCAGGAGATTTCCCTGTGAGAGTTTATCCTCCTCCGGTTGCTGCCCTCGCCTTAAGCGAGTCTTCTTCTCGTCTTCTTTTCTACTGCCCTCGCCCGCCGACGACTTCGCCTCGACCGGCCGCCTCTCAAGATTTTGTGATTCATTATTATAGCGTGTTTTTCGTGTAGTCCTGTGTTCTAATAAATTTTATTGAATCACTTGTGCCGTGCTTACTGTTCACTCGTGTGACCGAGTATTTTACCTTGATCTCGTTTTGAACCTGGGTCATAACTACCACAGGCGTTTCCCATCGCGATGCGACGTCGCGGAGCGACGTCGCTTCCTGTTTATACTTTTCTCGTGAAAAACGACACGACGGGCCTGATTCGCGTCGCGCTTGCTAGCAGACACGACGCGATGGTTTCGCTGATGTTGCGGACTGGAGTTGACCACTGCCTCATAGTTTTTCAAGTGGTTTTGGCCCGAAACCTACGGAATAAGACGAATTCACTTGGAGATGTGAATGTGAATGAACTTGGACGTGGCGTATGTGTTCTAGGTAGTGATTTTTATGTATCTGATGTTGTCTTCTGTTTATGAGCGGTTACTATTTACAGTCTATTAGCTCACAGAGGGCGCGCGATCCGACTTTGTCCGCAACTACGACTTCATCATTTTTCGGCTAACTGATCTATTTTTTGCACTTTTTTGATACGCATATGGTGTGATTCCTTCCATTCTTATGTTCCCTACTGCCATTTGCTAAAATATCCTTCCAGACGCATTCTGCGGGCAAAGTCGTAATTGGAGACAAAGTCAGATCAGGCGCCCTCTGTGAGCTAATAGACCATAGAAATTGTCTGCCGAGCTATGGAAGAACACATTTTAGTTATACATGTTACATCTAGAAATTGATCTAGAGATTTTGTTTGAATTTGAGTCATCGGAATCGTTTCCCTTTCATGTAGACATCGTTGTACAGGTGCTTCAGAATAGTGTTCGATCAGTGCGATATTGATTTATAGGTGAATGTATTGTATTTATAGGTGGTGAATGTCCTACGCTCCGACACTTCTTACAATTTTTCACGTTCCGGTGTGGTTTTGTGCAAGCCCCCCCCCCCACTCCCCACCCTACAAAAATCACAAGATACCACGTCTAGCTAGGAAAGATTGGAAAAGATCAAAAGCACGGGGCTAAAACATGATTTAGTGAATGAAACTCCCAACTAGGTCAGAAAATCACACATTCGACCAGCAGGACTAAAAAACATCAAATCGAGGCACTGGAACACGTATACCTTCAACAAGCAAAACCGTGGCAGTACTACTAGAACACACCTGAACAGTGAAAAAATATACAAAGCGTCGAAGCACGGAACTACAACAATGTATGCATAGAAGAAAACCAATCCGAAAGCTCAAAAAAGAAACACTGAAATTCGCTGAGAACTTTCTCCAAACGTTCTAGACCACAAACTGTACCGCGAAGTCCAAAACAGTCCGTGCAAACCCATGATCCGGTTGCACGAGATATAGTGGAGTCGTTTTGACAGTGCGTTTTCCGCGACAGCGGCTCCCTGGCATTGGAGCACGCAGCGCGGTCGGTCAAAAAGTTGACCTATGATTCATCTAGTATCTTTGAAGAGTTTTGTAGCTTGTTTCTCCTTATATTGTTCTTTCTCAGCTCTTAGAACAAATGAAGAAGGGAACAGATGATAAAACTCGTCAAAGAAGCCGGATCTATCGTGGGTCAACTGTTTGACCAACCGCACTGCGTGCTCCAATGCCAGCGGGGCCGCTACCGCGGACAACGCACTGTCAAAACGACTCCACTATACGTTCCCCAACTACGACCAGAGCCGCGCACCGGGAGTCCTCTCGCTATCTGCGTCTCTGATTACTAACGGATCCCTGTACTACCTCCACCCACCACCCCCTGTCTATGCTCTAGCCCCCCGCGGCCGCCGCAACGCAGGTGGGGAACGTATCTCATGCAATCCCATGATCCCCGCTAAATCGATTCCTAAAAGCGTCTCAAAGCGCTGCGATTTTGCCACGGAGGGCAGTCGTTCATTTCGTGGAGGAAGTAGAAGAGTCATGCAACAATTTGGGAAGTACCCCTTGGGTGGAGCTCTTGTATTTTTGTCGTGCTAGGATTTTAATTTGAATGTCAAACGGACATTTATAATTCCTCAACCTAATATAATCATGTCCAACGATGTATTCGAAAATGTACATACAGTGCGTGTCAAAACTACGCCCACCCCCAAAATATTCCGTTCTGGAACAGGATGAGGTTTTCCTGTGTTGCAACATTGACCATCGTTTCTAGCTCGTCGAAAAAACCCCTAGAAAGTTCCACTTATCATTTTCTGAAGTGATAACACCATTTTCTGAATACTTTTGGTAAAAATGCATCGGTTCAAAACTTTACGCCCACCCTGTTCATTTATCGAGGCACAAACTACAAATAAACAACAACAGGTAAAGACCAGTATTTCGTAGTTTTCCACACCCCACACGATCGAATCGTCTCTAGGATAACTTCACTCTCTCCACCTCTGACTCTACATCCATTGCCCGAGGCGAGGTTAAACTTAAACCCTGATGAAGCAGAGCTACCAAGCACACAGAGAGGTTTATTAAGCAGGGGCAGCGAAAACAGAACAAGCAACCATTCCAGTGCCTATCGCACCAGAAGAGAATACTACTACTTGAAAATCAGGAGAGAAAAAAAACCAAACAACTTTAACGGTGCATATATAGACAGCAAACGTAACGCTACGCCTATTTAGTAGTAGTAGTAGTATTAGTAGTAGTGTTGCAGTCATACAGTGTTCTTCAGCAGTGGTGGTACTTCAAAAGATAGAGATATATTATATATAAATATATATCATCAACGTGTGTATTTATGTATGTATCAATTACAACAACAAAAATTAATAATAATAAATCCTCGGCTATCAGCGGCTACCTCGCAGAGCTTCTTCGTCCTCTTCGCCTTCCTCAGAGATAGGGGCGGGCGACTCTGCAAAAAAATCAATACCTACTACAGCAATATCGATCGATCGTCGCCCACCCCCAAAATGCAGAATTTATGCCCTACACGCTCTTTGCTTTCAAATGGGAATGGGCTTGTACGCGTGGCATATCAATCACTGCGGCGACTATAACAACTCCCATGTCGCTAAGAATTAGGTCAGCTAAGCGTCAACTGGCATTACGTAAGTTCTAAGCCCCACATATATCATTTTTTGACGTCTTCCTCAAAAACGGCCGACATCACTGAGTGAACTATACTTCCTCGTAAAAAATGAGGTCAACGACAAGTACGACCAGTAGATAGCCTGTTTCACCGATTATGCACACCGCGTGGTGGCGTATCCCATCCAGGTTTTTCCTACTACTTTCATAATCGGTCATCTTGATGACGACGTAACGTTGTCTACACATCGATGAAGTGGAATTGTTACAGCAACGATTACATGATAGGTAAAACGGGCTTTCATGAAATACAAACATCTTCCATACAATTGATATCTATTGATTGAAATGATATCTACTGATGTAGTCTTTCTTTGCACTAGTCCTTTTACCACTGGAAAACTAATGGATTTTATGGGGTTTCGCATATCCATACTTTTCTTAACTATTTTGATAGTCCAGAAAAAATCAGGAAAAAAGAATGTCGGCAAGAAATTCCCATATGACGACGTTTCGAAGCAAAAAACAGGATTTTACGAAGTCATTACCCCTGAACTTATCAAAAAAGAAAATCCCAGTAGAATAAAGGAATGTGGAAATTTGAGAACAAAAAGGATACTGGTAAGTCCAACAAAAAAGGGGATATAATTTAGGTCCAAATTATCGCGGAGCTATCCCTCTTGGGCGCCTATTCATGCTGGATGCATTTGTGCGTCACACGTATTCCGTTCCATGATAAAGGATTGCAAAAGGTGCACGCGCGTCCGATGTTCACGCCTGCTGTATCGCGATGTTCACATGAAAGCTTGGTGAAAATGATGTACACAACGCAACAAGTGTCGCACACACGCACGCACGCGCATGGCATGAATTAGTTTTATCTTTCGCGTTTTAACCCGAAAAGGAATTAAAGCTTTTGCTAAACTGTGAAAGAAGTATAAACGCTTAGCTGACTAACCCATTCGGACACTTTAATGTTCTAACTAAAACCAATAATCAAGGTGTACGGGTATGGAGCACTGATCCGTGAAGAGACGGAGTAACAAAGCTCTAGTTGGTCAACCCATCCAACCGACCAATCACAGAGCTCGATCGCCCCGCCTTATTCCGGCACAGCGCACCATACCAAGCGTCTGTAACGCAACTAAACAACCCTAAGCCAAAAAATATTAACAGCAATTCAAAAGATTGCCTTGTGCAACAAAATATAAGGCCAATAGCAGTGGGATATCAAACATGCGGGATTCTGGCAAGTGCGTGCGATGGGAATTCAAACAGCAGTGAGCGGTAGTTCAAAACACCCCAAGGAGCAAAAATCAAAACTTACGAGAAGTATAATGACTAGTTATCGTTGTCGTCGTCACAACAGTACCATCTGGTTCTGTATACTTCTCAGTTTCGACTTCTTGAGCCATTCCCTCGGGTAGTGGCTCTTGCTCCTCTTGAATGTAGGCTTGATGACCTGCGAGGCGATTCAGCTCTTCCCATCTGAAAGGAAAATCAATAAATCAATTAGTATCTTTCATATTCCCAAGCTCAAGGCATGAAGTGTTACTTACTTCTGTTTCTCTTCTTCATTCAGTGGTACTGTCCGATCAACGACGTGCTCATTGACGGCTACATCATCTTCATACGTTGTGGTGATAGTGCGTTCCTCAACCACTGGGCCGTCCTCAGTATCGTGCACATGGCGCTCAGTTCGTACAACTGTTCGCACTTCCGATACCGATTCTTCGTCTGGAAAATGAGAATTTTATGGATTCGCGGCAAAATTTCCACAGCGCCGGCTTACCTTCCGGACGTATCACTTTTGTACTTTCTGGTTCTTCAACAATTGGTTCATTCACGTGTGCTGCAGTGGGCAGTTTGGCAGTGTATGCGATACCCGCAGACCCAGCTTGGGAGACCTTAAACGTAAATAAAATTTTAGTGCATCGAGATTCAGGATGAAGGGAATACTCTGGATTAAGTAGCTTCATAGAAATGTTCTTCAGAAGCGTACTATCCGAACTGCTAATTACTTCCCCCTAACTTCTGGAAATACCTCACTAACCTCTTTGGAAGGATGTTCTATTGTGGTCTCCTCATGTCGGATTTCATGGATTTCATGACGCGGTACTTCTACTGGTTCACGTGGTTCACGTCGTGGCGGCGGTTCAGGCTTTCCTTCACGACGTGGTGGTGGTACCGGTGCTGCGTCGAATGTCCTGAAGATAAGGATAAAATATAGTCAGAAAGGTAAAATTTAACTCAAAATAGCAATAAGAAATTTAACTCAAAAAATGGCTTATTCAAGAGATTATTCAGCCATGCTGGTCAAACAATTTCTCATCACGCCACAATTCCTGCTTGGACCCCAAATCGTCGCGATTGCCTCCGCACACAATGCGATCGCAGCGATTTTGTTGCTAGCGCAAATGACACCATTTCCTTTTCATTTAGGTCTGATTTAGCCCCTTTGGTTCATACTGGCGCGATTTTATCGCCGCGACTACCTCTGCGCGAGCGATTTAATCGCCGCGATCTTGTTAATGACGCAAATGTTTGAATACGTCTACATCCAAACCAAATCAAGCCACAATCCAGAAAGCATAAAAAGATTCTACCAGAATCACGGTGTAGGTGCCATGAAATCGCTATTGTCCCCAAGATCATGGATTATCGCAAAAAAAAATTGGAATAGAACCTTTAAAAAATCAATACCTATGAATCGCAGCCGGTAGATCCACGTATTTCGGAGGATCGAAACGTTTGCTTGCTGGTGAGTCGCTACCGTTTCTCAAGCTTAAGGTGTCTGGTTCACCGTGCGCAATGCTGCGTACGATATCATCGCGTCCGATTCGACGCAACGCGTTGTCTAGACGTTCTGGACTTGCTTCTTCCTTCTTCAGATAAATCCAAATCTTCAACACATTGTGGATCTCTTTTCCTGGATAGTTCTGGCGAATATATTGGATGTCTCGGTGAGGGAGTTCGAGTGCTCGTGCTAATCGTTGCCAATCAGCTCCTACGCCCTTCAGCACGTTGTTGTGCACGTAATCGGGCAGTTCCTGAAAAATTTCACGGATATTTTGTCTCCAGCAGGTTTTCTGCAGCCAATCCAAGAAATAATCAACAACCTTCTCTAACGCTCCCTTGTACTTGACATCGAATGGTGTTGTGTCTTTCTGGATTACAGCAGTGGGCGCTTCGCCAGTATATTCCGGTAGAGAGATGGCCAAGGTACAGATTGGCTGCTGGGGTGGTAGGGACTCGGATCGGATCTGGAATTTATGGATAATCGGAAGCACTGGTCCAAATCCTGGTAAGAGGCTATTTACCTTTGGCTCAGTCATAAAGGCAATTCTTCCTTCAGTAGCTGCTTCCGTGTCGTCCTTGCTGCGTGTCTGAAAGAGATTTGATGGATTTTAAGTAAAATTCAATTATTTCCATATTTTTATTACCTTAACCATGAATGCAAGCCTGTTCTCTTGGAACGGCAGGAAGAACAAACTGAGCTGATCTCCACTCTTCGTCACTGGTACTAGATTTCCGGCAAATTCCAGGAATTGGTGTTTTCCCTTCAGGACCTTAATAGGGGTGGAATTATAGAGAGTCGATCTAGTAGTGTTTGGTTCAAATATGAAAACCCTGATAGCTCTATTATTTAAAAAGAATGAAAAAAATTCACAAACCTCCACATCACGAGACTTGGCGATCATCTTGAAGTGTTCCTGTTTCTCCAACGTCTTGTCCTCCTTATCATCCGTCATACAGAACACTCTACAACCGCAATATCCCCAGTTGATGTCTTCCACTCGAGAAACCTAATCCTCAAATCCTACCTCAACTGGCCCTCTACTGGGAACGTTCTCCTAGCGAACACGGCAAATTTGGCCATGTACGGGATAGAAATTGCCTCGTTGTAGACTTCTTGGGCCATTCGCGCAGCATCTCGTGGTGTTTGGCAATCCATCAACCAGAAACGAGCCGATACCGTCGTGGTGAACGACACCTTGAAATACAGCGGAATATTTCCAACAACTAGGATTTACCAATCATCAACTTAGAAACACCGTACCTCGTCTCCAGTGAAGGTGAGCTGCGTTGTACCAGTGATGTCTTCCCATTGAGCTGGAGCAGATCCTCCGGTGATGGAACATAGTAATCGTAGAGTTGGGGGTTCTTGTCCGGGTTGTCCCGAATACTGCGTCAACATTCCCTAAACAGGAAAGATTTGATGAACTAGAAAGGAGTCCAGGAAAGGTAATTATTTCGGGAAAAATTCGTCTCATCCATGGCAAAACCCCCGTTACTTCGCAAACTTTCTGTAGAACCTAGTGTAATTCGAATTGCTCGATCCCTTTCAGAATAAACTCGGGTGAGGAGCGTTGTACCTGGAAAGGACAGGGGGCCGGACTCTGCGATTGGTCAATCCATTTAGCTGACAAATCGTAGAGCCCAGACGCAACGCTCCACGTTCCATAAATTTCTGGAATTTTTTGGAAATAGTAGTCGCCCCATATACAAACAGAAAAAAAACTTTTAAAAACTGCGCAAACAAGGTACTGTCCACAATCCACAATAGAAATCCACAGTGAAGTGGTCCAAATTAACCAAAACCCACCTTATTGCTGCTCTGTGGCAATGGAATGCACAGTGTGATCGGCTTGTGGAATTTCCTACGTCTTGGTTCAACTGTTACAATTGGTGACACCGCGACACGATTGCCATGAAGTCTTGTGACCATGTCCTGAGGTACCGGCTGTGCTTGTACCGACACTTTGATCGTCTTCGTGAGAGATCCGTCGGGGAAGATCGCTTGTACACGTGGTACTACCGATGACATGATCACTCCTCCTTCAGGACCAACACAGTGCACCTAAACGAAACGTATAGAATAGGTCTGGGATTGTCACGACAAAGAGGTGCACTGACCTCCTGTCGAACTCGTGTCACAACAGCAAAATACATCGGGAAGTCGTTGGTGAGTATCCGGGTAATTCTTGGCGTATGGAGATCATCAAGCTGGGCCAGC